>VZTT01076757.1:3237-20640 GCA_013400855.1 Buphagus erythrorhynchus | reverse complement strand
GCCGCCCGCCGTCCCATGGCCGCGGGCCGCTGCTGCTCTACGTGCTCGACGTGATGGAGCTGCCCGACCCGGTGCTGCCGCAGCTGCCGGCGCTGCTGGGCCCCGACGTGCCGGCCGCGGGCGTGCTGGTGGTGGGCAACAAGGTGGACCTGCTGCCCGCAGACTGCCTCGGGCACCTGGGGCGGCTGCGGCAGCGGGTGGCGGCGGCCTGCGCCCGGGCCGGGCTGCGGGGACCTGCGCTGGTGGACATCCGCCTAGTGAGCGCCAAGACCGGCTACGGCGTGGAGGGGCTGGTCAGCCGGCTGCAGCGCTCCTGGAAGTGCGCTGGAGATGTCTACCTGCTGGGCGCCACCAACTCCGGCAAGTCCACGCTCTTCAACACCCTGCTGCGCTCGGACTACTGCAAGTCCCGCGCCTCCGACATCATCGACAGGGCCACCGTGTCCCCGTGGCCAGGTCAGGGCACTGCTCCACCCTTTGTAGGACGGGTAGTGGAGGATGTGGGGTGCGTGGAAAACAGTCAGCTGTGGGCCTCTGGGCTGCTCTTGGGCCACCACTGCAGCAGGAGAGCCTGTCACCAAAGGGGTATCTGCCACCCTGAGCACCTCCGTGGCGGTCAGCAAGCTCCAGAGGTGTGCTGTGCTTCAAATTGTCACCTGTGAGGAGTGGCTGAGTTGTTTGACCTGGAGAAAATGGGGTTTGGGCGACCTTACCACTTTCTGCATCTAGCTGAAAGAAGTTGTAGCCAACTCTTCTCTGAGGCAGCCAGTGACAGGAGAAGGGGACATAGCCTTAAGATGCACCAGGGCAGCTTTAGTTTGGACATTAGCAGGAATTTCTTCACCAAAAGGGTGACTAGACATTGGAATGGACTGCCTAGGGAGATGATGGAGTCGTTGTGCCTGAATGTGGCCCTCAGCGCCATGGTCTAGTTGATGTGGTGATGATCTCAGAGGTCTTTTCCAACTTAATTGATTCTGTGATTCCTTGGGGCAGCAGGAATGGGATGCATGTGCTGAGGGTGCTACGCATCCTATGGCACTCAGAGGCTTGGTAAACCAGGATGAGTCTGTGTGCACCCCTGCCAGTTAGGATGGCACCTGATGCACGTGCCTTGCCCTGTCCCTGTCCATTAGAGGTGCCCTCCAGTCTGGAGAGGCCGGGAGGTGGAATGCTGAGCACTTGTAGGCCAAACCAAGCTGTCTGGAGTTGAGACTTATCTGGGGTGTACTAAGTCAGCCTTGGCAGCACTTGGCTTTAAGACCCTTTTATTCAAGCTGTAGGTGAGAACAGGTCTTAAGCCGGTGGATGGCTAGTTTCTGCTTCCCCAGATTGGGAGGCTAGTACTTTATGGGAGCAGCTGTATTTCCACCTCTGACTTTGTGTTACTGGGTTTCGCCAAAAAGTTAGAGAAGCAGTTTTTTTGTAATCTTGTTCCTCAGAGCTGAAATGCATCAGGTAGTCAGAGACCCAAAAGTGCCTTCTGTTTGTTTTTCCAGGAACAACACTGAACCTGTTAAAATTTCCAATTATTAACCCTACGTGTGACAGGATATTCCGAAGGCAGGAGAGGCTAAAAGAAGAGGCAACAAAAACAGAAGATCAGCTAAGCACTGAAGAAAAAAAGTACCTTAATCAACTTAAAAAGCAAGGTTACCTAGTGGGTGAGTAGAGGTGTTACCTTTCTGCCTCTAATGAAAACACTGCATTACACAAAGATTAAATTATTCTGACCAGTGTTTTCTCCCAGATAAATGGGGGCAAGACCTTCATCTCCTCCATAAACAGCATCATTAGTACTTTTGAATACTTGTCAGCTGCTGTAGTAGCAGAGAGTTTCTCTGTGCAATGCATCTCCTGTCTGAACCACGCTGGCAAATTCTGATAGCTTAGTAGTTTGCAAGGATATCACAGTATGGGTCATCTCTTGTTCCCAAGTAAAGAAAATAAATTTAATTTTAAATAATCACTTTTGGGCTGCAGGGATTGTGCATCATTTTAGTATGTATTCAAAAGAGGGGGTTACCAGAAGATAGCTCTGGTTTTCAGATAATTCTGCTTGGTAGTCAGGCACTGAAAAAAGAAGGCAGCCTGCTTTACCATAAATTGGAAATAACAAAGTATCTGTAGTCTGCTCCCCGTTGAGATTCTGGGGCATGAGGAGCACTAAGCAAGACTTTTATAAGGGATTTCTTACCATTTTGGCTTTTGAACATACAAATTTCTAGACACATAGTGTCTTTATCGCCTTTATATTACTGATGTGCGTCTCTTTTAAGCCATGAAAGTGGCAGATGTTTGATTGAAGGAAAGCAAGTTAATAAGTAAATTACCAGGAAAACCTTTCATTTTAATCCAGGAAGAGTTGGAAGAACATTTCAACAGCAGAAGTCTAGTGCTGAGATTGACTTCGACCCTGACCTGCTCTCCTACAGCATGGATGAAGATCCTAAAGATCCCCCTAAGAAGCATGAAGAGAGGGAGGAGTTCACTCACAATGAAGTGAAGGATGCTCGGTGGTGTTTTGACACGCCAGGAATTGTAAAAGAAGACTGTGTAGGTAGTCTGTGGTGCTGTGTTTTGGGGTGACAGGGTTTGGGAGGGCTGTTGTGCCTTAGCTATGCCTCTGGGAGAGTGTTTCTGCTGTAGTCCTGGCATTAGGATTCTCTTAGTTTGGGAATTGTATTAAGATAAGGTTTGTATTTACTTGGGAGGAGTTCATGTGGTAATGTTATTGCATTTCTGAGTAGTGCAATACTGCCAGCTTTGCAAAGGAGCTGCAGGACTGCATTACCAAACTTCCACAACCTCTGAACGAAGGGAAGTAAACAAGAGTGCTCTTAGCAAGTTCACACCACCATTACCCAATGAAGCTGGCACTTCTTTAGCTCTCCCAGCCTATGGGAAAAGGTGGAGCTTAGGAGGATAACCAGAGTCTTATGACCAAGCCACACCTTAGAGAAAGCATTCTCCTGAAGCTAGGAGCATCTACAGTGTTGCTGCTACTGGCTCTGATATGTCAGGCCTTTGTCAGTAGAGCAGTGCCCTACTGTAGCCAGTGCTGACAAAGTGCACATGTCCAAAACAGGCATGTCTTGATTTTTGGTCTTTTTAATATCAAAATTGCAGAACTGCAGAATACCAAAGATGCAGAGCTGTCGGTCATCTTTTGGGGAAGGTTAAATAGTGCAGGGAGACAGGAAAGTTCTGAAGAGAATGAAGTGCAAGGGCTATACTGAGACTTTACAGCTCATGTGCTGGTGCTGCTTTCATGACCACTGGAAGACTCCTGGTTTCCTAGTGATGTATTTGTCAGACTATAACCTGCTTTACTAACCTGCACTTAGGTCTCTGATAGCCAGTATAGAGACTGGTGTCAGCTTAGAGTCCTGGTTTGGTAACTTGAGACTGTGTGTGCTCTTCCCTTCTGGAGTTGCATACATGTGGAAAATACTTCCTGCATCCAGAAATAGTTGCTGCTGTTTCTGATCAAAGTTTCAGATCAAATTTTGTTCCTGCAGTCAAATGTTCAGTCTGAGTGGAGGACAAGCAGATTGTCTGTGTCAGATTTTGGCAGGGGAAAATTTTCCTGTTTCTCTCTGACTGTGTGGACCAGAATTGAACTGTTGTGTCAGATGTTCTTGACATTGCTTTCCTTGGTCTTTTTCCTCTATTGATATAATGCCAACGGTATCTTCATTGTTCCCATTGAAACATCTGGAATAAGTTGTGACAATTTATTTTGCAGGTTTTGAATCTCCTAAATGAGAAGGAAGTAAAGCTGGTTTTGCCATCACATGCAATTGTTCCACGGACCTTCATTCTCAAGCCAGGAATGGTCTTGTTTTTGGCAGCCTTGGGACGTATAGACTACTTAGAGGTAAGGGAAGAAAGGATTTTGGGAGCAGCTATTTATTCTCTTACAATAGTTACCAGCCATAAAAGGCTTTCTGGGTAGCTTTCCCAGACCTTTTCATTGCTGTTTTGAAGATGATGGATCAGTTACTGAATCACTGCATGAAGTCAGAATGCCTTGGGATGGGTAGTTGAAAGGTTTGTTACTTGTTACCAGCATGCAGTGTTACATAGTGTATAATGGGAAATGCTTTTGAATGCTGACAAACATCTTCAATTTAATGTGCTTCCCATGATGTACAAAGAGGCACGAGGGAGGGAGGAGAATGTCAGAATTAACTGGGAATCACCTGTTGGTGGTTTTCCTAATTTTGGTGTTTTGTGAAAGCTGTCTGCTAAGAGAGAAAAGCATAGACATTTTTCTTTCTTGTCAGACCTCTGAGGAACTTGCCTGAGGAAGCAATTAATTGCACGGGTATTTTAATTTCTGTAAAAAATATTTTTCAAATGTGCTGTGTGTCCCCCCTGCCAATAATTTCTTCAATTTATTAAAAATCCCATGCCATACACCTTTATCAAACTGTGTGGAGTTGACCTCCCATGATGCTTCCTCTGTAAGGGGCAGTTTCTTTCATAAGATAAGACATTATCATAAGTCTTAGATCATTTTCTCAGTAGCTTGCCCTGTTTTAGGGGTGTGTATGGCTATTCCTTTGTTTCAGTCTGCTTTCCAAGATCACTACAGAAATGTTGAATTAATACTTTGCTAAGGACACTCTCTACCTGCTGGAACAAAACCAGAAAGGTAGAGGGGGCAGGATTCTGTAAATTAAAAAACGTCCCAGTATGGCAGGAGCACACATTGATCTATCAATCTTATGTATCTATGTCCTCCGGAGATCTTGGAGGACAGTTGTTCTCAGATCATGACAGAAGCTTCTGCCTCAGCTTAAATCTGTGAAGGAATTCCTGCATTTATTTCTACCTGCTGGTAGTGTTTGGAGAGGTCTCTCCCCTCTCTGACCTTGTTTGCTCTTCCTGCAAGTGTGATGAGAGTGCCTGCTGAAATTGCTCCACCGACTTTGCACAGCTTGAGAGCAGCTGGAGCCAAGTACTGTTGAATGAGCGCTGTGTGTTAGAAATGTAGAGTGATAGGAGAAGCAGCACCAGACCAGATGTCCATCACCTCTTGTGCTGAATAACCCCACTGAGTTTGTTCTTGTGAATTAAACGAGAGCAAAGATCTCTCTTGGATGATTTACCTGAGCTGAGCAGCTGTGCTGGCAGTAAATGTGGCATTGGGGGTGCTTTGAGGCAGGATGGTGAAGCTGTGGGTCTTCTCTTCTGGCATGTCAAATCCCAATTTTATATAAACCCTGGCTGCTGTCGTTGGCAGAGAGGCAAGGACCTCGGGGACAGGGAGGGGGCATCAAGCAGGCAGGTTTTCAACATGCAGGAGAGAGCAATTCAGGGCTGCTTTTCTGTTAGCATAATTAACATCCATTTGGTATTTATTTCAGGGAGAAAAGCCTGCCTGGTTTTCTGTCTTGGCTTCTAATCTCTTGCCAGTCCATGTTACTACACTGAGTAATGCAGACACTGTCTATGAGAAGCATGCAGGCCAACAGTTCCTAAAGGTAAGGGGAGGTGCTGGGAAGAGCTTGTGGCTGCAGGTAGGCAGGACCCCTGTCTGGGGCACAGCTGACAGGGAACATCCACAGGTATCAGGAGTTTGAGACTTGTGCAGTGTGTGAGTGGAGATGCGCAGTGTGGAGCAGTCTTGCACAGACTGCATGGCTGAGATGTGTTAGGAGAGAGCACCCAAGATGTGTTTTCAGCAGAGTTTCTGTTTCTAGCATTCAGACTGATAAGATTTGCAGTGCTCTGCTTACTCATACTTGGCTCTTCTTGAACAGCCTTAAAGTGCAGGCAGCAACGGAGATATTTTCCATGGCAAACCTGCAGACTGGGGTTTCAGAACAGATTGCAGCTGAAAAATTTACTTTTCTTATCCTTTCCCTGCTGGATCTTCTACCCGTACCTTAATCTCTTGGTGGTCTGACTTTTTCCTTGGCATGGCAATGTTCTGTGTAGCATTTTCAGATTGATGGGAGATGGGGTGAGCTGTCCCTCACCTGGTATTTCCATTCCTGTGCACATGGAGAACAAGTGCTGTCACTCACATCAAGGCAGCTGGCCTGATCCACCAGCTGCTTCCTACAGTGGGCCCTCCATCTTTCCTTACCTCCCACAGGGTTCCTCTGGATGTGATCCTGACTCTGTTCTGGCAAACCTGAAATAACTCCTGGAGGTTATTCAATCCAGCTCTTAATTGGCTAAAAATTGTTTAATATCTTTATTCTCCCTTGTGCCTTGCTTACCAGTTTGAGGTAGGAATGCTGAAGAATCTCTTGACCGTTAAGTAATTTCCCTGTGTTTTAATCTTAGGTTCCCATGGGTGGGGAAGAGAGAATGAAAGAGTTCCCTCCACTTGTCCCTCAGGACATTAGACTGAAAGGAATTGGTACCACTGAGGCAGTTGCAGATATCAAGCTTTCATCCGCAGGTAATTTAATATTTCTTCATTAATTTGCTTTGCAGGGTCTGCATTGTAGAAACATTGATGGGAAGAGGCCTCTGAAGGGGTGAAGCTGTATTTCCTGCTCAGAGCAGGACTGTCACCAACATAAAATCATAGCAGCCATGACTGTCCAGCCGAAGCGTGGCAGCCTCCAAGAATGGAGATTGACAGCCATGCTTGTACAGGATGGCAACATTGGAATACTTTATGCTCTGGCTGCTGTACAGGTTCTACAGCATCAGGAATGGCTATTGACACTGTCAGCTGTCCAGGTGAGAGGGAAAGGGCCACTGATTGGAAAGCTTCATTCCTGTGGTTTTTGGTAGTTCCCACTACCAGAAAAGAGCTGTGCCTGAGAAGAGTGGGTTTAGGTGCTGCCTTCTGTTGGGAAAGGGCTGGATATGACCTTTGAGCTTGGTTTCTCAAGCAACCACACATGGGCAGCTCAGATTTTTAGCCACTCTGGGAGGCAGTAGTTTGTATCAGAACCCTGTTTTGATCCTAGGGACTTGTCTTCCTCACTGTCTGTATTCTCTCTGGCTCTGCAGGCTGGGTTGCAGTGACAGCTCATGCAGAAGAGGAATTGCAGCTCCGAGCCTACACTCCCAAGGGCACTGCCTTGGTGGTGCGGGAGCCTCCCCTTTTGCCTTACATCAGTGCCATCAGAGGGGCCCGGATCCCAGGCACTCCTGCCTATAGGACCAAAAAACCTCCTTCCTTTGTGGAAAACCTAAGAGCCACGGGAAGCAGATAGCCCTTATCATCTGAGCAAGGCAGAAGACAGAGCAGCCCGTGGAGAACCTTGTGGCTTACTGGTATTCAGAAAATGTTGGACTCATTTTGAAAGGCCAGCAGGCACATTTTGGAAAGCAGGCCTGGGGGGAAGCTCCACAAGTCCACATCTGATCCAGCTGCTGAACTGTAGCCATTTTGAATGAACTGAGGGGCTGGGACCTTGCTGTGGGGGAGGGGGGGAAACAGCTTCTCCCTGGGATCTGCATTGATGGGCAGATCCCTTTACCTGTCCCCTCCTGAAATACTTGCCTGACCTGGTCTGACTTTGCTACTCATAGAGTAGGTGGTTTCTTGCAGGCATGCTCCCTCATGTCAGAAATCATCACCTTGTTATTAAGGTGTTTCCATAGTTAAGGGGTTGGAGGGAGTTGGAAGGAGCGAGGAATGCTCCAGTGTGTGTGTGGCCCTCCTAGTGGCTGATACTGATTCAACAACATTGGCCAAAAGGTGTGTCCTTTGTCTCCTTCAGCATCTGGAGCAGATAATGGTGTGCAGTATCCTGCTTTTGGACACACGAAAAGTGATTTAATGAAAAGCAGGTCTGCTCCTGTGCCTGAAGAGGAAAGTGTTTCAATTCACTGCTTTGATTTGGTTTCTGTAGCTTGGGTACAGGTTTTTGAAACCAAGGGTATGGAATAAAACTTTTCAAAGACACTCTTTTGTTGACCTAGTTGACAAAGCACTCTATGTGGGCATAAGCATCTTGCTAAACACATGAAAGGTCCAGTGCAATAATAAACATGCTCAATCTGCCAGAGAGGCAGCCTGTGAGACACATGGCCAGCCAGTCTGCTGAAAAAGAGGCAGAAGAAAGAGTATCTTCTAATCTCCTTACCGTTTCACTGATGTTTTTCTCAGTCAGTGCATTGGTCCCCAGAGGCAGCTCTGCTGTCTTTGAGTCCTTGGCTGTTCTCCTGAAGAAGCCTGGATGATCAGCAGAAATTCATTGGCTCATTCAGCATCCCCTTCTCACCATTGTTGCCTGTGGGCTATATTGGCATTCCTTTAGGGAAACCTTTGCCCTGCTCTTTGTTTCCCCCCATTTTCAGCCCAGCCCCACCATGTGGGTCTGTCTGCAGCCCCTGCTCAGGGCTGCTCTCATCCCCTGTGTAAGGCTGCCAGGATCTCCTGTGAGCCACTTTCCATGCTGTGCCACTTCCTTAGCCTCTTCCTCACCCTGCACTGCCTCCTTCCCTGCTTCCCACACTGGGATCTGGTGAGATGGGATGGGCCAAGTGGGGCCACGGTGGGTTTGAGAAGCTCTGGGTGCTGTGGGGTTTGAAGTTTGGCACTGCCTGGAGGGAATTCCTTGTCCTTGCTGGCAGCTGCCCAGTTCGCCCTGTGTAGAAAATCAGTTGTTCTTTGTGAAAGTCAGTCTGCTGCCAGTGAACACAGGGAATGTGGTTCATGTGTGTTCAGTCTGCATCTAGACTAGAGTTCCTCCTGTACATTAGACAAAATATGGGTGCCCTCACCTTGACTTCTCAGGAAGGCTTTTCTAGTTCTTTCTAGAAGAAAAAACCTATGGCAGCATGTTCAGGCTGTAACTCACATAGCTCTCCTGTTTTCCTTCTGTATCTGTTATGAAAACCATCATGTGTGGCCACTCCTTGGGTGTGCTTGGCAAGCACCAGAGCACAGGCAGCAAGCTCCAGAATGTGTTTTTTCCAGCATGGATATAAAGGACTGTAGCTGTCTTCCTGGCTGGATTTGTTTGTGCTGTTGGCAGGCCTCACATTTGGCTGCCAAAATTACTGAAGGAGTTGCCAGCAGGACTGGTGTGAGGATTATCTGTTTTAGCTGTAGCTAATCTTCACAATGCTGTGATTTTCAATTTCCCATTCACAAAGGGAAAAAACACCATCTTTTTAATATTTAAAAACAAGATTCTAGAAGATTTTTTTTTTGAGAGAGATTATTTTTAAAATTACTTTTGTAGTGATGGAAAAGAAGGTGCCATATTTATCTCAACTGTTGTAACACACAGAGGAAACCAGCTCCTGTACAAATTCTGCCCATTCTTTTTGAGCAGGCCATGGATTTATCATATACTTTCCTTGACTTGCTCATAGCTAAATGGGAGAACCATGTTGCTTTGTGCATTTCTTCAAGACTGAATATCTTGAATATATTTAAGCTGGCAAGAGGCTAAACAACTCTTTATGTGTCTAGAAACAACATGAACAAGTCATGTTGTTCAGTTTGTGTCTTAAGCAACAATACTGAGAAGAATGCAAAGCAATACTAAGACAGGGACTTCTGCATCTTGAACAAATGCCCCAATCCAAACTTCTTCCTGGATGATTTACATGCATCAGATGGTGGTGAGAGAGAAAGAGTGTCAAGATCTGCCAGAACTGCCAGCTTAATATTGCAACCCAAAAGCAGGTAAAGGGTTGAAAGATACCAAAGTGACACCTATTCCTTTTCATCCTTGGCTGTATGACAGGTGTGTGGATGATGTACATCATGAAAAGGGGCTGGTAGACAGGACTTCCCCACTACACATCAGAGGTCTGAAAGGCACTGTAGCCTTTTGGGGCAAAAGCCACTATAATGTTCTTGTGGGGATGATGCAATTCTGCAGCACCTGAATTCAGAGCTGTGCTTACAGGCCACAAGAGAATCCATCACTCCTGCCTGTCTAGCTTCCAGCTTAAAAGTATCTTATCTGATTTTCATAAAAACATCCATTGCTGAGCATAATAGTCATGGGGAGCTGCAGAGGTGAATTCCCCTGGCTCTGCCTTTTCACTTTGTGAAGTTCTCACATTTGGTGGCTTTAGTTCTTCTTGGAGCACTGCTTAGGTGGTGTCACTCCACTCCCAATGTGAAACAGACTGTAATTAGCACAGACTGTTCCTCAAACTTTTTTTATAGAAGAATAAAAGTTTGGATAAGTTTCCATTAGTGAAGTGCCTAGAAAAGGAAAGGTAAAGAGATTAAGAGCTTCAAACATTCAAAAAGTGAAGAAGAGGGAAAAAGCTGGAGCAAATAGAAGAAAAAAGTAAGTAGCAGAAACTGCTTAAAAGAGGACTGCATTTAGAGACAGCAAGGTCTAAACTTTGTGGTCTTATGTGCAAATCTCACCACAGGAACATTTCAAAACTAGGGCCTGGACTTTGGGCCCCACAGACCTTCAAACAGTTCTAGAATGGGATACAACTGACAAGTGTTATGGAAACAGAGGGAAATGTAAATAGTTACAATTTTTCTTCACAAAACTGTCAGCAATTTGTCCACAGAGATCAAATATGTCTCTGTGATCTGATGTATGCTCCACAACCAAAACTACAAAAGAAAATGTACTACATTTAAGCGTACACCTGAACTCAGCAAGCAGAGATCAGAAACAATAACTTTACACGTTTACACATTTCCTAATTGAAAATAAAAATGTAACTGAAGAATTAGTCCTGATCTTTCCCTGTGCACAGTAGATTGTACTGCATTTAGTCTGAAATTAAGAAACAGGTATTTTGAAATTTTAAATTAAGCTGTCTACAGTTATGAGAGAGAGAGAGGTTTTATTCTACACCTCTAGAACATTTGGTGTGGCTTTGGTTTATTTGTCTACAGGATGAGAAAACCACTTCTGCAGTAACATTCTGTATTTGTAAAACAACCACATTTAATTTTAGAAAAAACACTTGCAGTGATGTGAAGGAAGCCTGACATTTTTTCTAAAAGTCAAGACAGGCAAAGTTAGAGGTTAGAAGCAGGTCCTTGAGCTTTTAAATGTCAGATTTGCCATGATCTTAATAAAATCCTGCAAATACAAAATACGTTGTAAACATTAACAACGGGAGAAGAAAATAACAATGTATCAAATACACATGCAAAAATTCAGAGAATTTACTGAACCTCTTGCAGTTATGACAAGCAGAGGAAATATGGGAAAAGAGAGAAAAGAAGAAAAAAAAGTGTAAAAACTTGGTATCCAACAGAGGGAGGTTAACCTCACTGACATGCTATTCATACTTCATTACTCTAGAAGGTGAGAGGACCCACAGGCAGACCTTTGAGCATATTACTCCTTTTTGTCCAAAGAAGGGAAATTTAGAGAAGGAAATAATATGTATTAGGAAGCATGTCAGACATCATGCATGCATCTAAGTCTTTCAAATTAGTGCTTTAGGGGACATATTTTTCCTGATGTGAACTAACTGGGAAATGCAGTAAATATCTTTGACAAGAACCTACCAGGCAATGAACTGACACAGGGATTCACTGGGCAAAATTTAAGGTTTATCTGTAGTGACAAAAAATCCCACAGATTTTAAGGTTAGAGATTTTTGGCTAAAACTGTAGTGGGCAGGCAAATGCTTTTAAATTTTCTCATCCAATCTTTATGAATCCAGTGAGCATTTTGGAAACAATCATTTGACATCCATGTTACAACACACCCACTTGTTGCTGGGCTTTGTGCACTCTGGGCTCCCTCCGTGGAACTCTAGAGCTTGTGGTTACATCTATGTAGTAGCTCCCAGGAATTATTTTGTGATAATACATAATTCAACCTTTTTAAAAGAGCCTGTGACACTTTGAAATGCTGTGGTAGTCAGTACTGCTGAGTATGGAAGTCATCAAAAGGAATGAGTGTGTTTCAGGATCGCTGGCATCCATATGGACAAGCACCTTTGGATGAGGGAGGGAAATGGCAGACTGCCACTTGGTTTATTGTTGGCAGTCCTGTTTGAGAAGCAGGAGCTGAGAAGTGGCCAATTAAGCCAGTTCACATTAAATTTCTTCAGGCTGCTCAATTTATTTAAACGTGATACTGGTGGGATACATCCTGAGGATGACCAACAGTGATGTCAGAACTTTGCAGTAAGGAAAGCTTCTATGGCAAAGATGTATGCTGTTTATCAAAAACTATCCGATTGACCCTCTAATATCTTACAGTAAATCTATAGGGGCTCTTGTGGGATGAAACCCTCAGCAAATTAACAATGTGTAATGACCCTGACAGATGAAAACCCTGAGGGCTGGGCTAAGAATACCAAGTCATTGAGGAAGCAGTGGGGATACTAATAAATGGCATTTATTAGCCTTACTCCACAAGGGCTGGCAAATTCTATTCTCCCCATTCCTAAGCCTACAAAGAAAGGAAAACTAAAGACAAAGGGGGTCAGGAGGAGGCTGAGGGTTGTCAGTGCCCTCTGAAAGAGGGCCATGTAGAAGGGCATGCTTAAGAAAGACACAAAAACTACAATAAGCCTAGAAATAAAACAAACAGAAATAAAATTTCTGATGTTTCCCAACAATGCAGGCCAAAACAGTCTTGTTTGAACCATTCAGAGCCTTAGGTTAGGGTTATGGTACTTGATTCTGAAAAGGCAGCCTTTCAGTCAGGTTTTGATTGAGGGGATTCTGTGGAATCACTGCAGAGTGCACTGCACTTGGCTGGCTAATGGTGCATGAGAGAGGTGAAGCTGATGGTGGTCAAAGGAGCAACACACTACAAATGAAAGGAACTGGCTCAAGTGGAAATGAACACCACTGAGAGTGCAGAACTGCTGTACTCAAAGTTATCTCTGTGTACAGATCATTTCACTGTCAAACTGAAGATCATTAAACATGCCTAATTCTTAGATTACTAAATTGAGGTTAAAGCTGTCATTTATGCTAAGCAAAGAGAAATTCTAGCAAAACAACAAACGAACAAAACCCAAGCAAGCCCTTCAGCGCATTTTGGGCAGCCTCACTGAAAATCAAGGTCAACCAACACAACAGGATGAAAATAATCACATGTGTAAATCCTTAGAATTCTACTTTTAAGGGAAAGTATGCATTATGTTCAACTATTATGAAAAAACCATCTCACTGCATGTGACTGTAATTTTTGAAAAGTATATTCTTTTCAGTGTTAACATGTTTATCTTGAACTACATTATGAACATACATTGGTAAATTGATGTTTGCACCAATCTATTTCCAGTCTTCTAATGTACATGACAAAATCTAAGTGTAAGGAAAGTGACATCGTTCCATTTTCTGCCAACAGGTCAGCTTTTGAAAAAGCATAAGGAATAATATATATGCTTCTGATATTCAACAATCTGTCAAAAAAGTTTTATGTTGTTTTGAGTTCTCCTGAAATTGCATCACATTTACATCAAACCTCAAAAACATTTGTCGTGCTGGTAAGAAGATGAAAACCTAGATGGAAATGGATATAGGTTTAGAAGGAAGGAAAACCTTCTCTTCTATTGCTTTTAATCTTCTAACTTCAATTAAAATGATTTCTAAGAGAGATGGCAGAGGCTGCCTGAAGGAAATAAATTTTCTGTTGATAGCAGTGGTGACTGTTTTTTATTCATATTTGTGATAGATGGGATACTAGTTTGACTGGGGCTTATTTACTCGGGTGCATATAAAACTTTAAAGGATAGATTAGATTATTAATTCTTTCTGTGTTTACACAATGAGTAAATGTAATAGCATTCCTGCTGATACTGCCACTGATTTTTATTTACTTTCCAGAGTATGATGCATAGTGAGGTTTCACAACACACAGTTCATTTGAGCTTTGCTTTACTTCTGCTTTTACCTAAACCCACTTTCACTTGAAAGCATCTAAGCACTGCATAATTACTGAGCAACATGGCCCAAGGAATCTGTGGATTTGTGATTGTGTAACCTGCCACTAAACATTACATCTTTATGTCCCTGATCTGATGGGATATATCTCAAGCATCCAGACATTTTCTGTTTCTAGAGTGCTAGAAATAAGCCAGAACTATCTTGGTTGAATCTCTTTTTCTTCCTGGAGATTTACTACAGTTGAAAAAGAGGGACCTGCAGAATAATTCAGAATAATTTATACCTACACAATACTGGATTCTTTGGGGCTTTTTCTACATCTTTTTGCAAATGGAATAATGAATTACCAGAAATACAGACATGATTAATTGGTTCTTCAGGCAGTCAGATAACCAGGGAAAATAGAGACAAAGGTAAATCAGACTGGGAGAAATATCCTTCAAAAATATTCTACTGGGAAAGTTTCAAAAGGGAAAACAAAAAGCCATTCACTGAGTATGCTGTAAAAGCTGAAATATTTGAAAACAACCTAATCGTATCACAGGTTTTTCATTAAAGCTTTGTGTGGTCAATATATGAGTAAAAAGATTCTGGATTCCCACCCATAAGTGCTCCTGAATATTTCTTTCTGCCTCTGATTTCTGAAGTGATATATATCTTTACGTTTGCTCTTGGGTTCCTGCAGCTTACTTCTGCTAAATGTTGATGAGCTTAATTTTCCAAACATAAAATGACCTTATGAACTTTCCAACTTGTTGGGAAAATGAATATTTAAACACAAATAACTGCAGGGCAAGTATTTCCAATGCTTTGCCTCTCAAACAGCTGTAAAATTAGAAATAGCCAATCACAGAAATGGCTGTAGACCTTCAAATTTTTGCATTTCAGTGTTTTCACCTTCCTCTGAGCGGCTCATGATAGAGATGAAAAAAACAGCAGCAGCAGAAAAAAAAAATAGGTAAAGAGGCAGAACTGACCATCATTCAAAAGAAGTCTTAGGTATAGGAGTGGGTATAGGAGTGAACTGACTTTATGGTTCCTTGGTTCTCTATACGAAATATTAATATACTCTGGATCAGTGGATAAATGAATGAAGAGGGAAGAGAAAAGAATGGCAGCAGAAAACAAGAACCATCCAGGCCAAGGTGATAACCAGTAAAATTGCCCCTCCTTTTGTACTTGCTCTTTCAGTGATTAGCTATTGCCATTAATTTAATCCAAGATGACACAGTGCTACACATCAGCCTAGGTATCAGTCTGATCAAATGGCAGAATCCAAGGACCACGAAGCATGACTGGCCCCCAGGTGCTCTAGGAATGCAAACAGTCCAGTTATGGCTCATGGGTGAGACATAGGATACACGAAAGGGATGTTCCACAGACCTTTCAGCATTAGTTAGGCTATTGCATACTGGTCTATGATGACAGTGAACACATTCTACAACACATTCAAAAATCTGTGGTGAGTGCAAAACCAAATACAATTCTAACATTTGCTTTTGAAATACTTGGTGCAAGTGAAGAACAATTCTATAATATCCACAGCGATGCCTTCTTATTAAATTCATTGAGTGTGGATATATTTTAGATCTGTAGGTCTTTGCATAATGAGCATACTTCATAAATAATTACTAAGCTACAGTGAATTGTCCAATTAATTATAAGAAAATCAATTTGAAAAGTTAAAATTGAGAAGCCTTACAAGTTGCAGTAAGAAGACCTGAAGAGCAGATGAAAGGAAAAGGTAAATTCAATTAAAATATCATCCAAGTCAACTTCATAATTTTTAAGACAATGAAGAGGGTTGGGCAGCTTCTATCGTACTGCTGTGAGATTCTTTTCTGCCATTGAGATTTCTAACACTGTTAGCTCTGATCATCTGAGCCTTTGCACAGTAGCTCTGTCTATTATTCCACAGAGACCATTAGTCTCACTGAACTCGGCCTGCTTTCCCTGAGGGAGGTTTGCACACATAAACAGATGCTTGAAAGCTTCTCTGTTTAATAATACATTATTGCTTTCTGTGAATTGGAGCATTTTCATTCATTTTTGTAGGCTAAACATAGGGCTTCTAGCAAATACAGCTAGATCCCGAGTACATATGTGATGGTGCCTCTAGCACTGCACTCAGCTTTGATGGCCCTTATTGGACACACATCTGTCAGCAGCAAACTTCAGACCAAATTCTACCAAAAGCAAGAGCCTAGGCCAGTCTGGCTGTACAGGGCTGAGCAGCACATTAGCCACACTGAGGGGAACAGAAAAGCTCATTTAAGGTTTGCTTTTTTTAAAGAGGAGAGAATAAAGCCAATGCCTTACAATAGAAGAGCTGAGGAGCAGAGGGCCAATTGCCTTTCCATGAACCAGCACTGCAGTCACTCGAGCATGGCAAGACAGGAGGGGGGAAGGCAGCATCTTGGAAGAGTTTGGGAAATTCTGATGTTCACTTTCCTTAATCACTTCAAAGCACAACCTCTACTTTTCACATGCTGCTTTCCAAGTCTCCCATGTCTTAGTCATACCTCCATGCATCAGCAGATTCACTTTTCCAACAGCACTTGAGGTGAGGAGAGACTATCTGTACTTTTAATAATGAGCATTTTCAGATGTGTGTATGTTTTTAGTGAGCAGAGTGTTCCTTTCCTTTCTTTCCCAGGTAATTTGGTATACATCTCCTAATAAATCACCTTTCATTCTTTGCCATTGTCTTCTGAGGAACTTTTTCCTCTCACTCATGCTTCTTTGGTAGCTTAGGAGGTCTGCCAGTGTGCAATATGTTTTATTGATAACAAAGAGAATAGATCACCTGGCTATTTCACCATGCCAGTGTGACAGATAGTCCTCAATGGGTAAATGAGGGCTTCCTTTATGCTACTGACTTTTTTTCCAGGGAGGGTGGGCTGTGGGCAAGAGCAGAAATACAGACATATATCCTAGCTCAGCTGACCGTGGATAACTGTATTGAGTGTAAGTCTTCACAGTCAGTGAAAAAGAGGAAATCTGGATGTGTCCTAGCACTTTTCACAGCGAGAACAAGCTGATTTGTAAAGGTTTGTTTTGTTTGCTTTTAAGAAATTACTGATTGTCGTCCTGATTCAAACATCTCTGTGTTGCTAATCACAGGTTACTGATGCTCCCCAACCAATCTTTCAGTCATTGTTCATATTGTTCTTTTTCCTTGGCGTTTTCCTATTGTGTTATTTCAGATGTCTGCTTCAACACTAACGATACACTGTCTTACAGAGCTGCAGTGTAACACAAATTTTTTCACCAAAGGAAGCAGGCAGTATTGAGATGTGACTGGCATCTGGTGATACTGGGGGAAAAAAACTGCATGGGGTAATATTTGGTGCTCAGTTCCACCAGAATGGAAACTGCAATGGTAATTCATAAATGAGAGAGATATATAAGGTAAAAGCAAAGCCAGGCTAGTCTGAAAAATACAAGATCTGCTTTAAGATGCTCTTGGTCTTACCACCCACCACACTTAAAAAACAACACCACTCACCAAGAAAACAGTGGATTTGTACAATGTACTTGTATGTTCAGAGAAAAATCATCAATAATACTATATCTGTAAAGGTATTTAGGGGCAGTTAATTTCTAGTGATCTTACTGAGTTACAG
>VZTT01076756.1:48359-102689 GCA_013400855.1 Buphagus erythrorhynchus | reverse complement strand
TAAGGGAGGTAACTTGTTTGTGAAGGGCACAAATTGATCTCCTGCTGTGGTTAGGAAAGCATGATCCAGTGCACGTGTTTAGAGGAAGACTTCATAGTTGTGCTGCTGTTCTGAGTGCATGTAAAGGAAGAATAAGGTTTTCTGATAAATGACATTTTCCTTTTGCTCCATGTGGATGCCTCTAATCAAGAGTAACTTACATTAATGTGCATAAAAACTACAGTGAGTCAATGTCTGTAACCCTCTCCTGAATGCTGGGAGAGCACAAGATTTTGGGAGATAAACTGCTGTGCCTTTCCCTTCCCTCATACTCCTCAGAATTCATCAGCCTGTGAAAATACAGTTAATAGAGAAAAAAGTTATCTGTTTCTGGAGGGAGAAGGAACCAGTGGGTATGAGGCTGCACACAGCCCCAGTCCCTCCCTGTGTGTCTGACTCACCCAGAGCCTTGGAAACTCCCCTTCACCTAAAATGTGACCTGCTGTGGGAAAGCAGGGGGGTTTTGGCCCTGCAAGTTCCCAAACACTACTTATGGAAGAGGTTTAAAAATGTGTTTTCAACACATGACACAATTAATAACCAGCTCTGTGCTCCCTCTGGCTGAAGTCTCAAGGGAAGGCTCTCCTTGCTTTCCACAGATCTCACAGCAGCATGCCATGGAATTGCTCAGGAGAGAGGCCCAAGAGCTGATTCAGGAAGGCATGAGAAGCAGTTTGTTGTTGTAGACTGAGCCCTCTGCTTTTGGAGAGAATTTGGCATTTTCTTTATGTAAGGAAGCTCATCTGAGGGAGAGGCTGTTGGGTAAGGAAACTCCAGTGCCTGCATCTCTTCCTTGTGCACTTCTCATGGAGAGTGCAGATCCTATCTGGGGAGGAAACAACAATTATTCTGCCTTTTCTTTGCATGCTGGTTCTGAGGTCCAGGAGACAGAACCTCCCCCCTCCAGGGCAGCCTGTGTTAATGTGTTGTGTTATCAATCCCTTCTTTCCAGTGTGAAAATCTCTGTGTCCTATGGCCTGTACCAGGTCCCCCACTTCCTGATCCAGTCCCATGTGTTCACCAGTTTAAGTGTTTTGGGAAAGTGGAAGGAGTATTGCTAGATTAATCACCTGGAAAAAGCTCTCTAGGTGGAGCTGAGGGATTTGTTTGGGGTTTGGATTTACACAAATGCTCCTGCACTTGTTCCTGTATCAAAATACAAAATAATAGCTTCTTAAATTTGATTTTGATGTACTGTTCTTATTTCCAGTCTAATAGTTTTCTGTCCTCAAGGACACTCATTTGCAGTTTCAGTGGAGGCTCACTAGAGGTTTCTTTGATATTGTACTTTAGAAAATGCCACTTCATTTTTGCCATATTCAATTCTACAGCTGGCACAAACACTGCTCCAAATTACATTGGGAGATCTGTAAAGCTGCTATAATTTGAAAAGGAAATGTTTAAATCTTTGCACAATGAGGCAGAGAGAAAACCACTGTTCTAAAACTTTTGCATGTGTCCAGTTTGAGCCTCAGATGTCTAGTTTGGGATCAGCTGAGATGAATGAGCCACTTTGGCTCCTTACCTTGGTGAGAGCTCCCAAAGCTCAGTGCAAGGATTTCCCTGGCTCTGCACTAGGCTGTAATCTGATTCCAGTCTTATTCTGCAGCAAACCTGTGCTTTGAACACAGGAAAACTTCGAGGTGTTTCACAAAAATAAGGATATTGTATCTGACTCTCCTGTGAAGTTCTAAACAGGATTATTCCTGACTTGCAAAACTTACCAGGATGCTGATGAATGGCTTGTCACCCCTTATTGTTCATGTATTCACTGCTTGGTAAATGAATGTTTAACTCACAGAGAAATCAGGTTTTCAAGGGGGCCTGAGATTCTCTAAAGAAAGACACTCTTGTATAAGATTGTCTGAATAAATTGCATGCTTCATTCAGAAAATTTACAATAGCTGAGAGAGAACAAATCTTTGTTGCAACTGAAACACAGAAATTTATATTTGAAGAAAAATAAATTCTAAACATTTTTCTTTATGTCTAAATGCAGTAATGGTTTATCATCAAAGTCTGTTCTCATGCCTAGAGAAATACCTTTGCAATTTCTTAGGGCTAGGTGCTTTGAGCAAAGAAGAATGGCTGTGTGAAAGGCATTATTCAGTAATGAAGGTTTTAAGTGAAAGCTAAAAGATTTTTTCATAGAATTTTCCATGAATTGCAATGGAAGATGCATGGTTAAACCACCCATACTGCAACTCTTATTTTCACTAGGAGTTCTACCACTGCCTTCTTTCCCTTCATTGAGGTCTCTGCTGGTTTTTGTATTTTTCTTTTTTTCCTTTTCCTGGTCCAGACAAATAC
Organism: Buphagus erythrorhynchus; assembly: GCA_013400855.1. Classification (NCBI taxonomy): domain Eukaryota; kingdom Metazoa; phylum Chordata; class Aves; order Passeriformes; family Sturnidae; genus Buphagus; species Buphagus erythrorhynchus. Next base: position 100,340 of record VZTT01076756.1, on the reverse strand, counting down.
CACAGTGATGAATATGTTAGAATAGCTTCTCAAATAATGGAATGTCCATAGCTTTTCACTCTTTTTTCCCTCCTCTGTACTTTACCTGATCTTACAAATAGATAACCATTAGCCAAAACAGTTCTTTTTTCCAGAAGACTCCAGGCAAGAATTGTCCAGGAGATACCAAAAAGTTTAAATAATTTATTTGACAGTAACTTATTTATTTGTATTCCTGAGCATCTCTCAGTTCTGGAAGAAGGAGAAACATCAAAGTACTGTGGCATAGTCATTTTTTAAATGACATTTATGCTTTAACCTCAAATAGGAGAACTTTCCATCTGGACAAACACCCTGTCCACTTGGACCTTCCCCAGTGTGAGGTGCTCTGTGTTTCTGTGAGAGGCTTTAACATTTTGGGGTTTGTTCTGAAAAAATGCTTTAGCATTTTTAACTTCCTAAGCCATTTCAGGACAAAGAAACAACTTCAAACTGTCCAAGCCTTTTCTAATATTAGATTTTATAGGTAGGTGGATCAGTACCTTTTTGTTTCTCAAAGCAACAACTTCTGAAATGCATTTCTTAAGTAGTTTTCCAAACATTAAATTTATAACTGCCAAATCTGTTCAGCTATAAGCAAACAGCATCTAGCTGCACTTCATATAATTTTGGTTAATATGGTATATGGTGTATAGAACTAAGATTTTATCTGAAGAGTTGTGCTTTGAAAGGAGATCAAAAAGAGTTTCTCTTCTGATTGAAATTTTGTTTTGCTTCAATGTTTTTGTCAGGAGGATGTGAATTATTATAGCAGAATAGAAAAAACATATTTTCCCAATGATTTGAAAGCAAAATGTAAGACAACCTGATGCTGTATGAAAAATTACTCCATAAATACTGAAAGGAAGAAGAAAGGAATAGCCTCAAACCAAACAATCAAAGAAAGTCATTTTCTTTTTGGGTTTTATTCTTTCCCTTGGTGATGACATGCAGAGGTTGATTAATGCTGTGTCAGGCCACGCTTTGTTTAGCCACAGACAATCTTTCTGCAGGCTCTGCCCGTGCCTTTGTGGATGGTGACAGGAGCTGGGGTTTTCCTGGTGATGGTTGGTGCTGTGGGGCTGCTCCAGGCTGGAGTGATGCTCTGGGTGTCCACTCTCACAGGCAGCATCAGGAGGCAGTGTGCAGTGCCCTGGGGCCAGAGGGTGTGCATCATCCTCCAGCAGCTCAGCTTCTCTCCTTCCCTGGCACTCCCTGCACCTGCAGGCTGGCTGGCCCCTAGAGATGCCCCTTTCCCTCCCAGTCTCTCTCCCCCTTCATACCCATTTGTGCAAGGCATGGTTCATCTTCAGAATTTTATAGGTCAGTTTCCAGAAATTGCACTTGAATGTTTCTTGATTTAATAGATTTTGAATACTCTAGATTTTTCTTCTTCATTTTTATTGTGTGTTACGAAATCACACAAATTTGCTTCAGAGAGTGGTGCTGCTTCTTTTCATTATTAAATACAAATCCATTTTTTCTTTTTGAGACAAACAGGTTAGTACCTAATATTCTGCTTATTTTCTCTGTATTTCTGTCTCTTTTGCAGCACCTATGTCACACCACCTGTGTAAATAAGGATTCAAAACTTGAAAAAAAAATACTAAATGTTTGCTAGAGCAGCATCACAGAAGAGAAGACCATTTTCAGAATCACAGAACAGTTGAGGTTGGAAGGAAGGCACTTCTGGAGATCATCCAGTGCACCTCTCTGTCCAAGGTAAGGGCAGCTACAGGATGCTGCTCAGGGCTGTCTCCTGTAGAATTTAGCATCCTCAAGGAAAGAGACTCAGCATCCTCTCTGGGCAGCCAGTGAACCACTTGACTTACAGGAAAAATCTTTTAACTTACAATTAAATGGAACCTTCTGTGTGAGAGTCACACCAGTCTCTTCTTTGCTGTCTTCCATTGGGTAAGATTCTCCCATACTGGCAATCTCTTCCTGAGACTTTCTTTTTTTTCCAGGCTGAACAGCTCCAATTATCTCACCCTTTTTTATGACAGATGCTCCAATTTTTTCACGGGGTTTGGTGAGCTCAGTGTGTCTCTCTTGTGCCAATGAGCCCAGAACTGGGCCCAGCACTGCAGGTGTGGCCTCACATTCCCCAGTGGAGGGGAAGGATCCCTTCTCTCCATCTTGTTGGCAACACTTGCTGATGTAACCCAGGGGATTTTTGGCTTTTTTTTTTGCTACAAGAGCACATTGCTGTGTCATGTTCAGCTTGGTATTTTGATTTTCCTCACCTGATACCTGCACACTCAAACAGTGTCATTATTCCATCTGAGTCACATATCCCTGCTTCTGCCTCTTGCCTGCTTTATTTTCGTGCTGAAGTCACCAGGACCATCTTGTTCATCCGTGCAGGATCCATGCTTGATGGTTCTCCTGTCAGGACAGACCAAGGCTTGGAGGAGTTAGTCCCAGCTCTCCCTTCCCTCCAGGACTGTCTGCCATGGGATTCTCTCAGGCAGACCCTGGAGGAAAGTCCTGTGCTGATGTGAAGTGCTGCTTTTTGCCTTGTTTCCTTCTTGCAGGACCTTGAACTCCCCCATCTGGTGGTCACTGCAGCCAGGTTGGCCCTGACCTTCACACCCCTGGCCAGCTCCTCCTTGTTGGTGAGTGTGGGCTCCATCTTCCCTGGTGGATTCCTGGGTATTCAGGGAAGGAGACTGGCTTACACTGCTCCAGTGCAGTAATTTTCTTCAATTTTTCTGACATCTCTGCATTTACACTCCCAGCCCTATACCTCAGTGGATTAGAACTAGCTGTGGTAAGGACTGTTCTGGCCTGCTGCCCAAAAATAATATTCCATCATTTCCTGGTGGGGAAAAAACGTCCTGAAGACTTGTGGCTATTTGTCCTCACATCTATTTGCAGCTCCTTATTTCCCTTGAGAAGCATCCAAGACCATTTGGAAGTTGAATTTTCCGATGTCCTCACTGATCTCCAGCTCCTTCCCCCTCTGTTTCTTGGAAGGACCAGCTTATGAGGACAAATCTCCCACGTTGTTTAATTCCATTATTCACTACTCTATGTCCATTTTATTTCTACCCATCACACAGCGTTCTTTATCTCCTCCTTTTTCTGAATTTACTTGGAGATCTGCCCCCTGTAACTCTTACAGATGCATAAACATATAAAAAGTGGGCATTTCGTCGTGTTACAGGTTTTTTTTTAACAGCAGATTCAGCTGTCAGATTATCATTAGGTAATGTGCTGACATACACATCCCTGAGGGAGATGATTGTGAGCTGCTGGAGGAAAAATATCAAGATTAGCCTGCCAAATATATGGTAGGTATTAATCACCATCAAACACAGCATTTTTTTTCCTCAGAAAAGCACTAAACTACAAAGCTTGTCCTTTTGTCCAGGATTACTGTAGCATGCAGTGAACTGTGGTTTTTTTTGACAGAATCAACTTTGACAGCATGTTGGTGTAATAATTTCAGTTGCTTTCTAGCATTTCAATGTTTTCTTTTCTCCTCAGAATTCCCCTTCAACACATAAAGACATGGATTTTGATAAGCTTGGGCTGAATGCATTTGCAACTTGCATTATCTCCATTAAGAGATTTCAAATGAAGTTTTAATCCTCTTTCATTGATATTTCCCATTATTGAAAAGACCAAAACCTTCTAGGCCTTTTCAATATGTGGGCACCTTCTTATGCTTGGAATTGAGCTTACTTAGCATTACATTTTGTGTTCTATGTCCACTACAGCATGCAGACAATAAAAGTCAATATGCTTGTATGAACTTAAATCAGGACTTGGTGTCTTGAGTCTAGTGACATTCAGATCCCAAAATGATGGATATTACTAATCTGAGGTTCTACAAGCATGACTTTCAACTCTTTGTAAAAAAGTCTCTCTGCATCCCCCTTAGAGATATTAGTGGGCTATTCTGAAATTCAAATAAACATGTTAAGAAGAAAAAAGATAGAGAATTAAGACAGTTTTTACATAATCTTACTCAAATTTTTCAGAGTAGATTGAACAATCCTTGAATGCAGTAGATGACTCAGTTTTCCACTTCTCATTCTACCCATTTTGCCCTCACTCCAGAAATCAGTCTCTTTGTCTAAAATAAATACATCAAGTGTTGCACATGATGTCCAGGAGGGAGCTCTCATTGTGCTGATCCTGGTCTCAGGGACATGGTGCAGATCACAGTGTAATTGAACACAAATAGAACATAAAAGAGAAAAGTGTTTTGTTGTTATCAACTACCCTTAAATTTGCAATGTGTTCAAATGAATATTTGTGTAGCTAACAGATAATTTAAAGATGTGCTATGGGCACCTCTTAAGACTGAGAACTCATTTTATTAATAAGACATTAACAATTTGCCACTAGGATTTTGCCAGGAGTCACTAAATGGCACAATTAAATTTGCAGTGTTCCTTCAAGGTTCATTTCCTTTCAGGAGAGGATCAGCTGTCAAATAGAACAAGAGCTGTTCTAGAGAAACAGAATAATAAATTATTGAGTAGCTGAGCACTTTTAGCCAAATGATTTTATCCATTCATACATTTTTCCCAGCACAGTTGAAGAATGCTGCTTTATCAGAATAGTTAATGCTGTTAAACTTCAGAGCCCAGATGAATTTCTAGGTTCATTGAAGGGAACATAAAACTAGCAATTTTGGGAGTTTTGATTAAGAAAGAGAGTCAGTTTCTCCACTAAATGACTCTTTGTGGATAATATCTTTTGCTATGTAAAAACTGCTGAACTGTTAGCACAATACCACCAAAGCTCTCTTAGTTCTCATGTATCAGTCAGCATAAAGATCTCACATTGTTGTGCTGACAGCATTGCCATGACTGACACAGCACACAAGTGTGTTAAATACATTACTGTTTCCATTTAGGTTTGCAAGTACTTACATCTGAAAAGAGCAAGGCAGAGGAGGGCTAGTTAAAATTATTTTTCCTTCCTCACATAAAACACAGTAGGTGGATGCAGTGTTGAAATAAATTAAAGTATTAGTGTATTCCAGTCATAAGCACAAGGTATCACTGAGCACTGCCTTCTAAAAAAATTCTGGTGTAGGAGACCTCCTGAGAATGAATTAGGGAGTGTGTGATAACACTGAAATAAAAGGATTTGTGTAGCAGTAGCTGGAAGCAGAGGTTGTTCTCCTGCCAAATGGATATATACTGACTTCACTGAGAACTGGGGCACCAAATCCTGTTTATGTTGAAACCAGTGACAGAACTCCCATTGACCTGAGCAGAACCTGGAATTAATGTTCTGTTTCTCTGTGAATTATGTTTTCACATAATTTACAGGAGGCAGTTTTCTCTTCTTGGTCAATATGGTGGGAGCTTGTCATAACGTCATGGAGATCTATGAAGTAGCTGCAGACGAATGTCACTGGGAATGAGAGGAGAATTTGACCCTGCTTGTTGGAGAGGAAACTTGAAGTAATGAGCCCAGAGTGCAAGGAGACCACAAGAACTGGAGCATTTGGGAGCTGCATGGCAGGATCAAGCACTGGAGCTTCAGCCTTGCTGCCTGAAGTTACTACATGACATGGAAAGGGAGGGAATTTCTTATCCCTCACTCTTTCTCTTCACAATCACAGCCAGAATGCAGTATTTCTAAAGTTTAGACAGCAATTGCAGCAAACAAGTCCAGCTAGTGCTTTCCTCAGTGAACAGAAGGTATGTCAGCTGAGCTTTCCCTGCTCTCAGTTCCCTGGAAAGTTCGGAACATCGTGAGAAGTTCAGAGATGACATTGATGCCAGGTCACACAGCTACTGGCTGAGGAGTGCTGGTGTGCACTCTGAGAATGGTTAATGTTTCATTTTATTGCATAGCCAAAATAAGACAGAGCTGTAGTGCAGACTCTTTTCCACTTGTGCTCTGGGGATTCTGAAACATTTCACTTTTCCTGGTGGCTATATGGAGCAAAACAAAACATCAGCCAGTAGTTTACATTTTTGCTGCCTGCTTTATTTAGCACCAGCCCTGAAATGATTCTGGGCATTTATAAAAAGGGAACTCTCACAACACTGAGCCCATGTGAAAGATGGTGTTGGCTTTCCTCTGTGGAGATTAAAAACAGAGGATTTTCTGTGCCAAGCCCAACTTCAGGGCTAAGTTAAGCCAGGGAGCCTGAGCCTGTTTTCTGTCCCATCACTGGCTGTGTAAGGATGTCTGCTAAAGTGTGCTGTGGATTAATGGTATAACTTATTCTGTCAGTCTGTCTTTCCAAGTGAATTCACTGCTCTGGGATGTGACTGGTACTTGACAATGAGCCTTGAATCTAGATCCATGCAGGACAGTCCTTGCTAAGAGAAGGATGCATTGCAAAATGAACATGAATTGCCATTTTTCAGAATTGTGTGTTAGTAAGACTGCTACCAGGTTTGAATATAAATATTTTACATTCCTAAAAAGTTAGGGGCTTAGTCTTATAATGAGACATCATTTATTAGAAACGTTTCTTTCTGAAACTTTCTCTTTAGTTCGTTCTGTTCTTTTCTATAGTCAGTTGTCTTTGTGTCAGTAAAAGACAGTGAATTATGCATTTATGCAAGGAAAACATTCAGGCTGTTTTTAGATGCCCTATATGTTTAACAGCTAAAATCAAAGAGGAAAAAAATCAAAGTCTAGTGGAGGTTTTGCTTAGGCTGCTATTCAGCAAAGCCCACAGTTCAGAACTTCCCCAAAGGGAATGAACAACCCTACAAACATTATAAACCAGCCTGGTGACATGGAGAAGCACCTGCTGGCAAGGGCTCTGGAGAAAGCCTGCTTGGACAGCCAGTTTTGTGTACAGACATGGATGCTCAAAACAGGAATCTTTCTTTGAGAAGGGGTCAGGACAGAATACAAATAAATCAGTAAACCAGAAATGCTTGTGGGACAAAATATTTCAATCTTTCAGGCGGTTGAAGTCCAGACATTCAGGGGAAGTAAGTTAAATAACTGGTGGTGCATTTGAATGAGAACATTCATCTTGTTTGTCAAAGCCCCACAGATATTCTTCAAACTGACAGAAGCATCTGAGCACATTTCCCCCTTTCCCTGCCCTGAGTGAACTTGTGAACTGGTTCGGCGCTGCCTGGGTTCCGGACATTTCAATAGTTTGGGCTGTATTCTAACATTCAGCCAAGAGGAATTCCTGTTAATTTTCTTTATGCTCTTTATTAAGCTTTTGTTTTGTTCCTTCAGGCCTTTTCTGTGTGTTGAATGGGAAAACCATTTTATCTGATGGAGTTTCCATTTCCGTGATGGTGAGCAATGGGCACTTTCTCTGAGAACATATGCAGAGATCCAGAGCCCAAACATTCTTGACCCTTGTGTTGTTTGGGTGCTAGGAGAGATACACATGGACCTGGACCTCAGTTCTGCAAGTGACTTTGCTCTATACATAGGATAAGGGCATAAAAACACTTGATGTTCTGCATCTGTATTTGTTATGGGCAGCTGTAAACCCCAAACAGCTCTGGGGCTTGTTCCATTAAATTTAGGAGTGTTCTGGAGAAGGACTGATGAGGAGGGGAGTGCTTGCTGCTTCCTTAGCAGCAGGTGATCAAGTGAGCAAATATCTGGGGGTGCTGGGTGTCATTATTGTGGGAGCCTGCAGACAGCAAATCCAGAAACTTGGGTTTCAAGCGTTTTCTCTTGGCACTTGTGACATCAGGGGAACCACCTGGAAGAGCCTGGGAGAGATCAAGGGTTTGTTTTCCTGCTGTGGGAACAGCCAGCCATCCTCCTGCCACAGGTATGGTGCAACCTGCACTGCCAAAAGCATCGTTCTGGCAGCTGATTTTCTGCATAAGCATCACAACACAAATACCAAGATGAAATGATGCCAAGCTCAGCAATCTCACAGACCTTGGATCAGTGTGGCAGGTGCCTCTGCTACCTGAATCCATGCTGGTGTTTGTACAGCCTGGGGAGGCAGCCCTGCTGAGCCTGGCTCAGGCTGTGCTTGTAGTGAGCAATCCATGAAGCTGCACATCAAAGCCTTTCAGTAGCACTTCAGACTTTGCTGCCATTTTTCCTGATGAAGCTTTTAAATATGCCCTGCTTTTTAACTTGTATTTTGTGCATGTCAGAAAGCTTCACAAAAAGTTGCTTTACAGGGTTTTAACTTGGCTCAGAGCCTATGACCATTTTCTTCCCTGTACTTTTCAAGTCTGTAGACACAGATTTACAAGTTTGGGTTTGCTTGGCTATTGCTCCTTTTCTGTCTCTGTTTTTATCTCCCAGAATGTAAGGCATAAACCAATATAATCATCCTTGGATTGTAAGGAAGAGGATCTCAAAGGCAGTCAAAAATCTGTTTTGATGCTGTTTAAATGAGAAAAATATATAACTTTGTATATAAAATAATCTCATTATTTTATTTGCCTGAAGCTTTGAGATCAAATTGGGAGAAACAAATTTACTGCAAACAACATGAAGCAGAAATACATTTTAGCTGACTAAAACTTTGTTTTCTGCCTGCTTCACCTCAGGTCATCAGAGGGATTATATGTCAGTTGTTCCCATAAAATAACTTGCCAGTTAACTTTGGAAACAGTTGTCTATGAAAGGTGAGGCTGTGTCACAGGAAATGGGATGGGGTAGTGCTCTGAGGGGCTGGGAAGCAGCACTTTAGCTCAGTCCATCACACACCACATTTCTAGAGCTGCCTTGGCCTTTAGCAGGACAGCAGGAGCCTTGTCCAAGCAGCTGTACCAGGACTGGCTACGAGGCTGGCCTTGCTTCTGGAGTTTCACTGGGAAAAGATTGAGCACCAGGAAGTTCCCATTTGCCTGGCTGCTGTGTAAGGGATGGTCCAGGTCTCTCTTTACTATTTCAGGATTTCCTGGCTCACACACAGCACCTTGTAATAGCAGAACATCCTTTATTTAGATCCCTGTGAGGAGCAGCTCAGGTTGGTTGGTATTTATGTTTGGGAGAGGGTTCCTTTCTTTCAGCACAGCTTTCCCTCCCCACAGGAGTGAGAAGGGACTGACATATTGCAAAATGAGTCCAAATAAATGTTGTCAAAACTAAGAGCAAGTCTGATCTCACAGTCAGAATACTCTAAATGATAACTTGCTCTAGTGTTCAAGTTGCAGTGTGATTTCCAATGTCTTTGAATACAGCTATTCTGCATAATGTTATAAAGTGTGATCAAATACAAGACACTGCTAGACACTGTCAAACCCATATTATGGTTTGGCAAAATATTCCTTGTGACCTATTCTGAATATTTTTTGCTGATTGCAACTGTTCTTTCAACCCTTAAAATCAACACAGTACTTTGTTTGAAATATTTAAATCCAGATTTCCAGCAACTGCAAATTTCTTTTGGTCCCATCTAGTTAGAAAAGAGTCCCATACCTCCGAATAAATTTCCAGGTTTGGTTTTACTAAGAGACCTCAACATGGCTATGAATATCATTAATTTCTGCACCCTATGATGAATGCAGGGAGAACAAAGATCATTAGGTAACATATTCCACAGCAGGACACATTCCACTGAAAAAGTCCAACCATCACAAAAAGATGAATCTAGGAACCAACAAAGAGGGGGCTCTTGAGCTATTTAATTTCTCATTTTNATGCAAAAAAAAGTATGCAAGCTTTTCTAAGACCTCGTGGTGCTGCTCACCACCAGAACTGTACTGTTCAGGACCATGAAGTGCCCTGAAGGACTGAGTTTGTTAGGGTTAAAATACAATTATAAACCAAAGGCCCTGATCCTGAAACCTACCATTTTCTTAAACACTTTAAATAGATAATCATTTGGATTTAATGTCTACACATACGAATTATATCTATAATTTTGTACACTAGAGAGATCCCATATTATTCCATTAATGAGTTACAAAACCACTGAGCAATAAAAATATAAATCACAACAAAATAGATGCAGAATCATGCTTATGCTCAAGAAAGTATTACTGCCACAGCAAATAGCCCCAGCTGAGAAACACAGCAGGTTTTCTTCTCTTTCAGAATAATTTAAGCATAAAATTTCGCCAAAACCAACCAGCAGAAAGGTTCTGGTGTATAGTTTGCTTATTTTGTGTAGCCTGATGCTTTGTTAATGCACCAAACTTACAGCATGCATAAACCAAATGATAAACAGTCTTAGGTGACTTCTCTGTATCAGTGTGTCCCCAAGAAGAAACAGGAATGATATTAAAGTGGATACATTTTTCTTTTTAAAATTTGTTCAAACAAATTAGCATTGAGGTAAAACTCGAGCCATAGTAATGTTTCACTGTCTGTTAATGTGTATTGCTACTATGCTCAATAATTTTAAGGTATTTTTATCTTAGGATATTTTAAAAATGCTGACAGGCAGAAACCATTTTGGCAGCTGGGCAGGTTTTCTGGTGAATTGCTGGACAGGTTATAAAACTGCATCTATGTGAAAGTTTTTAGAGTCATATTAGAAGTGTGGACACACTTTCAATCCAGATCAAATTTGAAGCTTGATATACAAATTAGGTAAAGCACCAATAAGTCATCAAACGTCCCCTGGTATAATTTGATACCAAAAAGTACCAAAAGAGATGATGTTTGATGCCAAAAATCAAGAAATATTTGACATGTGGTTTATTTCAAAAGCTGACTTGCTGTGAGAAATTCCAAGCCATGCCAGCTGAAGCCAATAAGAGGACAAGAGACCTTGGGGTATATAGCTGGAGAACATGACTTTATAATTTATTTTTCTAAATGCAACTTATTTGAGATATTACCAGTGAAAGCGCAGTAACATTTAAAGGGAATTTGTGTTTCTGCTTAACATTTCTTGGCTAGCATATCTAGTACAAAAATCACAGAATTAATGAAAAAATCCAAGATATAATGTGCTATTTTCTGGATTTGTAATCATTTATCCCAAACACCTATCCATGCTCCAAATTAGCAGCCCTGAGTATGGTAAATCAGTCCTAGAATATTAGCTACTGTATTATATACAAAAATGATTAATTTTGAATAACACCATTTTGTAAGGTGGGAGTTTATGATTGTCAGCAATACGAGTCCACAGAGCTCAGGGATTGTAATCCAGATGATTAATCCCCCTTGATTAGTCTTGATCCTGAGAAAAAAACTCTCCAGCATGTTGGTGCTGGTTTGTATAAGAGTTTTGATTTGTAAGAAAGAAGAATATCTTCAAATTGTGTGCAGCCAGCAGCTCAGCTCCACGTGAAGCTGCTCACAGGAGCAGTGTCCTTGTGCCTGTGTCCCTGCTGGGAGCTGGTGTGGACATCTGGTCACATCTGCAGCCAGCCCAGTCTCCTCCTAAGGAGTTCAGTGCCTGTGTGCTGAAAGAACTCTGGGAATCCAACTAATACCCAGCAATTTAACTCCAAACTGCAGCACAGCTTGAACCAAAACAAGGTATCAAACCTTCTCTCCTTTATTGGGCTTTGCATTGGTAACTTGGTAAAAAAGTTCTGTTTTCAGGACTAAACATGAGAAATTTTTTTTTTGTGGGCAATATTGCATAGCTGATTTGAAGACCAGCATTTATTTTTATTGACTTATATGCTAGATAGATGAGTCCTATCTAACTCTGAACACATCAGGTTTCCCCAGCTAAATCCTACAACCAAAAAACATTAAAAAAGGAAAATAAAACTTTAGCAATTAGTCTCAAATGTGCCTTCGTATGTAAATACAATGGTGAGACCTGCCTAAATGTGACAAATTTACATCTTCAAATTTGTTTGTTTTACTTTTCTGAATGTGAAGAATTATTTTAATTGAGATAACTGATACCATTTCTTTTTGTTTAACTTCGTGCAACTTACTTCACTTCCCATTGCAAGAAGCAGGGATTTTTTTCTCCTGAAATGGTTACAACTCAGCCTTTGGGAAATGAAGAACTGTTCCTTCAACAGTGAGTTCTTCACGTTGCCAGGTGTGGGAACATGTATGAAGTATGTAGTAGTGTGTATGTGGTATGAAATCAGAGCTCACTGGGTAATTTTTGGGTGTGGGAAGGAAGTGAGATAAAAGTGAGAAGGACAAGGTTCATGAAGAAACAAATGGGGAATGTGCAGTGGGATAGAACAATATCCAAGCTCCTTCCTGCCCCAAGGAGTGGGAAGCAAAGGCTGTGCAGTGTTTGTGTAGGGACAGGAGATGGCAGGGAATGCTGACCTGCCCCATGGAAATCTTGACAAAATGTCTGCTGACTCATTTCTCTGATGCCATGGAGCTTGATCCTGGCTGCTTCTCCCCATGCAGGGGCATTCCTTCCCCTGCCTTACTAGGGCCCTGAGAAAGAGAAAAGGAGATGTCATCTCAAGCTAATTCTATAAACACTGCTATCAGAAAAGACATTTTAAGCTATCATAAAAAGGCCCATTGTGCAACTGGACTCTTGGAACAAGAATGGCTTATAGCTCAACCATTGTTAAAGGTTAATGCCCCTATCATTGCATTCCTTTTTCTAGTTCCCATAACCAGGCTGTAATGATAGATAAGTATATGAGCTGTTTCTTTGTGTTGGCAAAATCACAATTCAGAAAGACATAGTTTCCTAGGTTATTTTTAAACTAATATGCTGGTTTATTACTAGATGAATAAACCCATCTTTTTCTAAGAGAAAAGACTTTTAATGTTCTGCTGCTTTTGCAGAATGTGAGCATTTGTGAATGTTTTTGTCTATCAAAACAGAGTAACAGCTTTATGAAGTCAACTCATGAACTGAAAAGGAAACTAATTAAAACAATAACATTAATTTGCTCTTGCCAAATGTTAACTGAACTTGTACTTTCCACAATTATTTTTACTGTTGTACAATAATTTGGATGTCTTTGTCATTGTTGTGTATTGTTATGTTCCTGTAAGTGCTGAATGCTGATTCCAGGGCAGAAATTCTATTTTGTGTTAGCTGACTGAGCAAGAGAGTCTGCACATCTCTGCTCCAAGCTCTCCCCATTTCCATGCAAGGAGCAAAGTAATGTCTTGTGTTTTATTGAGTTGTTGTGGTCCTTGGTCAGTGCACCAGGAGTGCTTCCTATCAGTAAGGTACCCTGATAAAATGTTATCACTTCTAAGAAACTCTGCAGATTGAGGTCTAAAAGTTTTCCTGTGGCAAGGGTAGAGCATCTTAGCCCAGGCTTTCTATGAAAGTGGGGACAGGGAAGGTTCAGTCCTCACAGTTTCATCTGATTTAGAGAAGCTTCTGAACATTCACAGAATTCCTCTTGGCCAGCCCTGCTGCTCTGCTCAAACATCTGCAGAGCTGCAGCTGATGGCTGTGAGTGATGGAGCTCGTGCATCCTTCACTCTGTGTTTTCCAGGCAATTTTTGGGCACAGCTGTGCTGTGCTCAGCACCTCTTCAGAAGGGCTGAATGCTGTTTCACTGCTCCTGGCTACAGGTTTTCTGCTTCAGGGAAAAATGAGAGGAAGAAGCAGGCCAGCTGCAGCTACCTCCTATTTTTGGAGTCAGCCTACTGGAACTGATTCTGTGCTAAAAGTGGTCCCAAATAATTTCTTTTTCTTACAGGCAAAGAAAGAATTCTAGTAACTCTTTCCTGGCTCGTGGTGGTTTTGACTGGAAGTAAGTAATTCCCCATGTAACAATCTCAAGGAAAATGCCTGTGAAAGGTAAGTTGATGAGATATTTTGACAGCATGGCTCCATGGCAGTGATATGTCCTAGTGAACAGAACCTGGGCTCCTGATGGTGTCCAAGTTCCCTGCAGAGATTTGATAATCAGGCTGCTCTTTGGAGTGTGTGTTCAATGTCCCCAGGCAAGAGATGGATGGGAAGCCCAGTTAAGGAAGTTCTTAAGGAAATTCTTGTTTTTTGACACAAGAGGAAATAATGAAGGTCCATCTGTAATTGCTTTCTGTATATGAGTGGTATAGCTGCCAGTATTGTTTAGGTAAGCTGTTAGATAATTTTGCTACAAAAAATCAGATTTCATTAAAAAAAAATCAAATGACCCAAAATCCAGACAATAAAGCCCCCAATAAAAGACAATAAGAGAGAAAGGCAAACGTGTATGAATCTTTCAGCAAAGAACAAATACTGCTGGTGCATCCTCACGAAAAGTGAATTGCCCTTTAACACTAGTTTTCTGAGATTACCTCTGAACTTATGGACATGAGCTCTTAGGCTCCTGCTCAGTGGGTTCTGAGTGCAAAGAGCAGCTAAAGCACAGTTTGGAGCCCTGCTATGATTGCAGAAGCCTCCTGCACTCTGGAGGTTGCTGGTGCAGACCCAGAGCTGTGTGCTGCTCAGGGGAGCAGGCACTCCTGGCACAAGCTCCATGTGAGCACAGCTGAGATTTCCCCTTGTCAGCACTGAAGCAGCAGCTCTGGGATGTTTTTAGGTTGTACTTCTCCTCTGTGCACTGCTTTTAGCCTCCTGTGCAAGCCTTCTGCTGTGTCCAGCAGAAACATCACAGCAAAGCATCCCTGGCATTTGAGGGGGTCAGGAGACAGAAAATGGCAGCAGCTATTTGGACTAAGTATGTTTGAGCAGATGGAGTGATACACAACTGTTATTCCATTTCTGTGGCTTCTGCCTCTCTTTTAATGATGTTTTAGAGATTTGGATTTCCTGTTTTGTTCCCAGTTGCCAGGTTTACTCCATTACAACTGAACAAACTGGCAGTATTATTTTAAGTGCTGATGAAGCAGACATGCCTAAAAATGAGATGAATGTGTCATATCTTTACAGCACACAAGGTGGGATACCTGCACTTTGAAAGTGCTTCAGTGACTGCTGCTTATATGGCAAAACTCTCTTAGTTCTGCTTCTCTGGACAGACAACATGAACTCAGCTCTTTGCAAGACCTGGAATCACAGCATCTCATTAAAATTAATGATTATAAAATTAATATGGATTCAGATAGTAATTTAGGTACATCTTCTTCAAACTCTAAGCAACTCTGCAAATTTTAAGCAATGAAATAGGCCTATAGGTTTTGGCCTCTGGTAAAAGGCTGTAATAATACAAATAAATACAGGAATGTTTACCCACAATACGCAAGTATTTGTAAGAAAGCAAAAAAAATCAACAAAATTAAAAGAAATCTAGGAACAGTTTTATTCAAGAGATCTCCTTAGAATGGGGAAAACTATAAAGTCATAGGCTCTTTGTTTACAAAAAGGCTGGGTTCATTTAAGTAAGGTGATAAATAGTGTAACAGTTTGGTTGATGATATAAAATGAAGAATTGAGAGGTCTGTGTTATATACAATAACCCTGTTCTCTTAGGGCTCTTTCCTACAGTTTTGCTAAACCTGTTTTTGAAGCCTACACAACTGCCAGGTTTTATAAAACTTTGTGTAAAATGTCACCCATTACAACATAGTGCAATGCAATACAGTATAGTCCTTTTGTACTTTAGAGTCCTTTTTGTATTTTGAATTTTTACAAAATACAACCCTAAATAGTGAGGTTCTACAAGAGTCAGTTAGATTTTAGGTTTTGCTCATTTTTATTCAGCATAAAAATTAACCTAACCCAGAAGCATAGTTTTTATTAGAAACAGCAAAATTATAAAGAAGTTTTTTGCTAAATTGAAAATTAGCATGTGATTTGCTGGGTTTTGCTTTACTAATGCTTTTGGTTTTTAAGCTCCCTTGTGACATTGCTGTAGAGTAAGTGAAATATTTTTTAAAGTGATAGATTTTTAACTTGGACTGGCAATGAAGTTTAAATCTTCAGCATGGAAATAAGAATTTTAGCTTTTAAAATTTTCACAAAAAGAGAACAGCGGTGTTATGGATTTTAAGAAAAGAGTGGGTTTTTTTCCACTGTAGATATTCTAATTAGACTTTTTTAAATCTCAAAATTATTTCTAAAGAAGTTTTGGAATCCATTCTACTCCTTCTGAAAGCACAGTGCTTTAAATAAAAGCAGTTTAATTAATCTTAAAAAAGTAAAAAAAATCATGTAACAAAATTTTGACAGATACTTTAAAATGACTGCATCTGATCAGTCTATCACATTAAAAACATGCAATATGGTTTGTAAGGAGATATGAGCAAATTCAGGTGGATTTTTTAATTCACTTATCACATTCCTTTATAGAAGGGGAAATCTCTTTTGCAGAAAATAATTTTTATTTAGTTGTATAAAAAAGAAATTCAGCCCTAATCCTCTTTAGCACTTAGATATTACTAAGTATTATATTTTTTAGATATACTTGAAGGGCTTGTTGTTTGATGGGAGCTCCCTCTGCTCTTGGAGCAGGATGCTGCAGTGCTGCTGTGAAGAATGTTGTTCTGCAAGCTGAGAGACTGATTAGGCAACTTTCACAAAAACAAAACCCTGCTTCCCTTCCCTTCCTCCAGCCCTCCACTTAAACAAACCCCTGTGATAAAAAACAGCACTTAAAATCGTGTGACACGTTCTGAGGAAGATTGCTGGGCTTGATTTCCTTTCTGTTGTCCTTGCCTCCGTGTCCAGCCTTCAGTGCCATAGCTCAGAGGGGTTTTGGCAGGGCAGGGCTGTGGCAGGAGCACATGTGAGATGTGAGATGCTGCAGGGTGCCACCATAGGGCTGCAGACACCCCTGGGGTGCCCACAGCAACCCTGGGGCAGGGAGCAGCATGAACCTGGCCAGGGACAGAAGTGTCTGTGGGTATGGCCATCAAGACACTGCTCACATCCTGGGTGTTTTTCATTACAGTTGGTTTGGCACACATGTAATTGTAATCTTCCTTTTGTAGTAACAGAGCACGAAGTGAGGCTGGGGATGAGTGTATCTGTCTCTAAGGTGTAAAACCTATTCAAGGAACGAGAAAAGGCTGCCTTGGAATGGAGCCAGTGTGACATTGTCAGGCTTTGGGTGTCCCCATTTGCAGTGCAGCCCTCTCAGCATCCCCCTCTCCACATGTGATGTCAAAGGGATGTGAGCTCCCATCAAACATTGCCAATGGCCATGCTCAGAGAGAAGGAATTAATTGTGCTTGCATGTCTCATTCCTGATGCTAATGCTGCTGCTTGCTCTTTATGTGAAAGAACAGGAAAGAAGGAAAAGGGACAGACATCATACTCCTTCCTAGCAGCTACACAATAAAGTGTAGCTTTCAAAATAAATGACTGGTTTTTTCCAATTTTTTTTAAGGGGGGAAAAAAATCCTCCAGAGATGCAATCTTGAGCAAAGTACAAGAAGTTCCCAAAGGATGCTGAACATGAGCAAAAACATTTCCAGCATACTTATAATAATGCTGTGTTTACTTTGTCAATTAATGATTCATTACCCAAAACAGCTTGTGCATTACAAATGGCTCTGCACTGTATTTATGGAGCTGCAAACTGTAAATGGCAAAGATGGCTTCAGTTTTCTTGCAGATATTTGTTTATGTGAATACCAGAAAACAGAGCTGGAGAGGGAGTGGAGGGCATCATGTTTATTTGTTTATTCCTGCAGTGCCCTTGCTCTTTGATGGGGAGCTGCCAAAGTCTCCATGGGACAGCAGGGCCTTCTCTTGGGTCTGACACAGACCTGGGCCACAAATTGCCTCAGTTCCCCTGCCAAGAATTCCAAATGCTGCTGCATTGCCTCCATGGGCACAGGGACCCCACCATTGCCTGGAAGCTGGAGGCACAAAGGCAACTGGCTTCCAAGAGCCACCAGCTGGCCATGCCATGGCTGCAGGACAGGAGGGGTCACAGTGAGTGTTCACTGGTGTAAATCAGTCCAGCTTGTCAAGGGCTCCAGTGGAATGGGCTGATTTATACCAGTGGGGAATCTGACCTGCCACAGACAGGGATGGAAACTGCAGCACAGTTAAATTCAGTGGGAGTTGTGCTCCCTTGTCCTGTGTGTAACAGAGCTGAGGTCCTGCAGCTCTGGGAGATGCATCTCAGATTTCCCCACTCTGGTGTTCTTAATGTTCCAGAAGAGCTTTTCAATGATGGCACATTTTTATTTTATTTTATTGCCGTCATGTAACTTTATTAGACTTTTTCTAAAATTAATTTCACCTCGATGGCTTTCACCTCAATAAATTACATCATAAATGGACATCAGTGAAAGCTGGAATCTTCTAGCATTAGTCTTAGACAATAAGTTTAATGGTTTTACTTTGCACACGATAGTTACAGAATTTGATCAAAAGCCGCAGGAGCACATGTGAGATTGCCTTCCAAAGGCCACACTAAGCACACTTTGCCATTGCTGGTGCCACAAGATCCAAGCTGTTTATTTGCAGTCTTACCTGCAGAACAGTTTGGTACCATTCAAACACAGAAGGATTTGCTCAAAGAGCCTCAGGCATCCAGATGCTCAGAGAGAATCCAGAGGTGCACACACCCCATGTCTAACATCCAAAGGAAGGGTTGGTACTTCTGCAGGAGCTGAAAAGCAGCCAGTGCTTTTAAATCAGCAGGTGGAGAGGAGGAAGGGCAGCAAACATCTTGTATCTGCACAGGAGAGACAGAACACTTTGTTCAGCATCACTGGGAGCACTGCTCCCCACCTGGGAGCTGTGGGAGAGAAGAGCTTTGAATCCCCTCACAGAAAATATTACTGCTTTAGGAAGAAATCTGCCATTTCCTGGCTGGGCCAAATTTGCATATTTCTTGACTATTAGGGTATCAATACAGAGATATAAATCAATAGTTTCAGATAGTGTCTGCAAGTCATCTTTCCCCCTAGCATTTTTTTTGCTCATATTGTTATCAGTTTTTATGAGCACTGTGTATCTCGTGAATGCCAGCTAACCAGGGTGATATAAATCTTAGAGCTGTGAGAAAAGATATTTGCAAGCAATTATGCAATAACTGTATTAAAATAAAACAAATTGGGGCCAAAGTCTAGACATTTGCCTTTCAGTTATGTGATTATTATCTCTGTCCTTCAGTTTCTCCATGGAGATGGTCAGTAAAGTCTCCCTGCAGAAGAAAAGATAAAAGGTCAGCAGCAGAGTTAGCCAAACAGTACATTTTAAACTGGTATTGTATAATTTTTCATTATTGAGTTCATTAAAAAGATAAAGCCAAATTATGCATTATTTTACTTGATAAGCCTTCTACATGTTTCACTAGTAACTCTCTCTCTCATTAGTAGTTCCAAGGAGTTGGGATCCAATACCTTGCAGAAAACAGCAAAATGAGGTGGTTTCCAGATAAGCAAAAGTTGGACTCTGATATGGAAACTGAACAAGAACTCTGCTGGTCAGGGTTCAAGACAAATTTCGGAGTTGAATGGAGCAAAGGCCATGCAAGCCTGAGGTCTCCTTCTAAAAAGACAGTGAGTACAGAGTGGGTCTTTGCAGACTGGTGCTGGGAGCCTTTAATTGCTTCTGAGAATTTGACTCAGTGACTTGAATCAAGGGCTTTGCATGAATTAAAACACAGTATGAGCAAGTGAAGAGTACCTACAGATACAGGAAACTGGTCAAGAAATAATCTTTTGTAGAACTCAAAGTATGGTGTGACTTCCAGGCATATTCCATTTGCAGTTACACTGACAGACCTACTGCAACCACTGGAATTTGGCACATAAATGAGATAGGAGAGCTTGGACTCCTGATAGATTTTACAGCTATTAGGTGATATACTGGGATGTGTTCTAGACTCAGCAGAGGAGTTCCTGTCCTCAGAGCATGTAGTAGTGGAGGAAAGAGCAAAAATACTTGGTCTTTTTGGAGAAAACAAGATCAAGATAAAGCAAGCAGTCTGGTGGAGTTGGTGTTGATCATAAACCTGATGGGACCCAGTTGTCAGTTTTTCCTAAATGCTGCTCTGTGTTTCTACAGGGTTTTGAATTTTGAAGAAAACTTGTGGAAGCTTCATTTTATGAGAATGGAAACTTGACTACCTCAGTAAACAACTGATGTCTTGTTTCAGGAAATTAGACAGAATGGTGAGGTCCTGTGTTTGTATCTTTATTTCCAAAATCCTGTTGCCTTATGATGTATTAAATTGCTAATTCAGATGCTTCCATAAACCTGGACCAGTGCTGTCATCCAGGCTGTCTAGGTAAGTTTCTGTTGCATTCATTGTTGTCATAGAACATCCACATATTTTGAGAATTTTTTTTTCTTTTAACCTGAAGGCATATTTACAAAGTATATTATTTTTATTTAATGGTTCCTCCATTTGAAAACTTTGGGTAAGCATGAATGTGGAGGCACTACTGATGATTCTTGTCTGCCAAATACATTTATAGTGCTGGAGCTAATTTATTTAAAGTTACAGCAATTTGACCTACCTGAGCTGCAGACAATTCTCTGGATCTTTCTTTTTTTGAGGGAGAATTGGAAAATAATTCTTAAGGACAAATATTTTCATATATATGAAGAAATAAGGTCATGTAATAAGAGAAGGGAGAGAGAATTTCTCACACCACCTAACAAAGCTCAGGGAGTATTTGTTGTTAGGTGGTCAGTAAATCCACGGGGTATTTAAGGAAAAAAGAAAATGCTTAAGATATGGTAGAAATATTGCCTGTTAATATGTGAAATGAGGAATTGTGGTTCACATGGGTTCTTATGAATTGGCACATTCAATAAAAACATATTTCCACTGTTTCCACAATTTTTTTGCTGTTTTGAGAGCAGAAGAGATTTGAATGTGCTCAAGCATAACCACTACGTTTCCACAACCAAGTTCATGATTCCCAGCTCAGTTTGTCCCTCACTTTATCAATCCCTCCCACCATGATTTCTTGATGCAGAGTCAAGACCTGTGAATAAATCCCCTGCTGCCACCTCAGACAGATTGTTTTGAGGTTCTTTTCTCATTTATTTCCATGCTGAACTCTCACATTCATGTTTCTCTCTCCAACTTCAAGCATTATTTCTTCTCTGAGCATTTTTTTCTGGAACTGCTTGAGACTGTTGACAGAAAACCACTTACTGAAGGCTCTACCAACACCACTCACAAGAATGCCAGAGCAGGAAAAACAGAGGATAGAGGATATAACTGAAATATCCGAATCAGTAAAAATTTTGGTTGTCTTTTAGAACCACATGATTTCATCCTAAATCACTTCTTTAGCATGGAGTGAAATAACAATAGAAGTTATTTCTTCTTGGGTGAGTCTTTTCTTGCAATTAATTTAGAGGGGAATTGAGGCTATTATCATCTCTTGGAATGTTTTGCTCACCATTAAGACACCCTTCTTCCAAATTACTCATCTAGAATCACAATTAGTCTCCCACAGGGGTTTTCTTTTTGATGTTTCAGAGAAAGAGATTTATGAGATTACCCTGCTAATGTCATGAAAATGTGCTTTATTGCAAGACTTTACTGTGCTTTATTGCAAGAGCTCCAGCCTCTCTCATTACATAACCCCAAATGCTGGAGCCACTGAAGATCTTTTCAGGGATTTTTACTCGAGGAAGTTTGCATGGGAGCTGTGTTCTGTCTAGGATTTGTTTAGGTGGATACAGGCAGAAAAAGCATGCATCAGCCCAAACACTCCAAGCACTTTCTCACACAATCTCAACAAAGCCAACATTTTAAGTTTTGAACTGTAGCAATTTAGTAACTTCTAAGCTTGGCATTTGCCAGCTTGCATGCACTGATAGTGGTAGATAAGGGATTTGGCACACAATACACTAAAAATCCTTCCCTTTGAGGAAGGATCCACAGTGGTAGTGCTATGCTTGGATAAAAATTTTGTTTTAAATTTCCTGCCTGCTCTCCAGAATTCAGCCTGTTATCATCTGAGGTTTTGGTTCAGGCTTTTTACTAGTGGATGCATTCCCTCCCTTTATGAACCTTGTAGAGAACTGCCATTAAACAACCTGAGCTGTTCCTACACTCTGACATTTTCCTTGTGTCAATACTGCACTAAAAAAAGAAAAGAAAAAAAAGTAGCATATTTCAAACCCACTAGAAAATAACTTATGACATATGATAGTTAAAGCTGAAACTAGTTCCTATCTTATCCCTCTGTGTATTTATAATCCCTCTTGAATTCCAGCACATTTTGTTTTGACATTTTTCTCAATAGTTACCAAGACTAATATGAGTAGTTTCAATCTACTCCAAAACCGTGATACAAAATAAAATACACCAAAGATTTAAATGATATAAACAGCTATGTAGTGAATACTTAACCATGTCATGGCAGGAGAGCTTGGGGACTCACCTTCGAAATGAAGTTGCCTTCATCTTCACTACCTGTTACACTGCATTTAGGCAGAGTAGTTATGATTCCAGACCATGAAGCATAAAGTACTGAATGTAGAAGGCATCCTTAAATGCTTTATTTTGATACTTAGACAATATAACAAACTTTTTTTTTGATGGGGCACCCTCCTGCAAGAGCTGTTCTAGCAAAACAAGTGCCATTGTGCCACATTTGATCTCTTCTCCACGTGTGGAGATGTGGGAGATCCCACCACTCTTCAGATTCCACTGCTCAGGCTAAAGGCTGAAATCAGCCTCACCATGTTTCCTCTGGGGAAGACCAGCAGCTGCCCTGGTGGTGAAAAGCTGTCTAAAACAACAGGTAGTTTGACAAGATGAACCAGTATTTTTTCCCTTCCACTCCCCACAGCATCTCCCTCCCCCAGACTTCTTTTGTTGCTTAATCTTCCAAAACCAGTGCAGCCAAACACAGACTCCCCTGCTGTGCAGCCAAGCCAAGCAGAGCTGTTTCCTGTGCCTGGCTTCCCACATTCCCTGCCTTTGGAGAGCCAGCACTTCAGCTGTGGGAGTGGGGAGCAGCTGCCCCCAAAGTGGCTGTGGGAAGATGCCTGGATCTCCATCCCCCCCATCAGGGAGCACCAGGATTGCCTTCCACGAGGTCTGAGACCTGCTCACACTTTGCAGCATTGCACCACTTAGACCAAAATGTTCGTGCAAACAGTTCTGGGATAAAACCCCTCAGTTTTTGCATCCCTTCAGAGACCTTTTCCTGTGGGAAGACACAGAGCTGTGCCCAAGTGTCCTGATGGACAGGTTTGGAAAGTGAACCCAAGGCGAGACTGAATGGATCCCTGTAGACAGCCCTGCTTCAAGGCATTTCAGCCTTTTGCAAAATTAACCCCTTGTTTAGAGATCTTCATCTTTAAAGTCTTAGGAAAGCTGCTTGGATGTTATTTTGGGAGGTGCTCACAGCCCTCAGCTTGGCTCCTGTGCAGCTCCACGTGGGGCACCAGAGCTGCTCAGAGCCCATGCTGGTAAGAGATGAAGCAGATGATGAACTGGAGCAGTTTAAACAGAGCCATCAGCTGGTGTTAAACAGGAGGTGGGACAGTTCAGCTCCATAGGTTGATGCCCAGAGGAGCTGGAACAGAGGCTTCACACAGAGTTAAGGGGAATAAAATGGATATTTATTGAGAGACCTTCAAAGGTCACACCCTATAGCAGTGCCAGTGCCACAGTCGTGTCCCCTGCCTGGATGGCTCCAGGATGGAAGCAAAGGAGGGCTTGGTCACAAAATCTCACATTTTTATAGGTTTTGGTTCATTTGCATGAACCCACCCTCCTCTTTCCATGTTGTTTATGCTCAGGGCCTGAAGTCTGAAGAAACTGTCCTTGAGTTCTCAACTGGAATAGGATTGTTTTGTCTTCATCACCCTAGCACATCAGAAAAGCACACCCAGGCAGAATAGAAAAACTTTAACCTTAAGGCAACCAAGGTCTCTTGGCCTTAAATTATTCTATGGTGCACTGATCCCCTCAGGGGAACCTCTGCAGGAATTACTGTGAGAAAAAGGATTTAGGCATGTGATTGCAAATGGTTGTACTTTTCACCAAAGCAGGAAGCAGCAATATAATAAGATTTACTGTCATTTACATTCTTTTCCTTGAGCTCCAGTCACAGAAGTTTGTATACATATTAATTAAAGGGACACTGTGTGAGGAAAGAATCACTTGTTTATTAAGTCTCCAGTTGACTGATTCTCCAAAAAAAAAAAAAATTTCTAAAATGCATTCTTAATTTCCTAAGTTATGCTCTTGTCTTTTTGTATTTCATTGTTGAATTGATATGTTTAGATTGCTGTTTTTTAGTCCTCTTACAATTAGACCTGGTTATCACTTTTTTTTTTTCTATTTGTTTGAAGAACTTTGGAACAATTAGAATTTTTATTTGGTCAAATTTCACAGGAATTTACTTATCTGTAAGAAATTGCAGCCAGATTTAGGAAGCCAATGCTTCTGTCAATATTCTTTTCTTTTTTCCTTTCTACAGAAATGAAGCATAAAATGTCATTCTAATTGCACAATCCTTTCCCTTTAGGATAGACTGCAAAAGGAAGGGCTCTTCCAAAGAACTTATTATGGTTGTTTCTTATTTCTTTTGCAGTTGTCTGAGACCCCAGTCAAACTCTCAGTCATGTTATTCTAGGCATGAGTTTAATACATAGAGGCAGTTCTTGCTCAGCAAACTTATATTTAGGAGGCAAAGCAAATAGATAAAAGAGAAGAAAATAATCTCTTACAGACAGATTGAATTTTATCCTCACTGCAAAAAGGAAGCACAAAAAGTATTACTGAAAGAAGACTGATACCTGAAATTAAAATTCTAGTGAATCAGTGGAGCAAAAGTCAAAGTTATCTCGATGTAGCTGCAATCATGGAGATGAGATTAGCAAGTAGAAAGTGTGCTGCCTACAATTCTGCTTTAACCAAAATTACTTGACATAAAAACATCATCCTTCCAATCCTCTCTACCATGCTCTGTTGCTAATACCTTAGTAAAGGGGTTTAGTGTTGCTTTTGAGGCTTTTAACTGCTGTCTCTTGAATGCTGAATCTGTGAGAAATGTAACTCATCATTACAAGGACTCGGATGTTTGTTTGTTTGTTAAGGTCTTCCTTACCCTGTGAAGAGAAACTGCCTGGTTTTGGTCTATGACTTTATGAAAATGACCATATAAAGGGCATTTGTTTGAAAAAATGCAATTAAAAAGATCAATTAATTTCTTATTTGCCTTCCCTCTCCAATTGATTTTAACCACATCTCCATGTGAGATATGTCCAGTTAATTGCCATCTGCAAAGTTAAATATTGATTCTGACTCTAGCTGTCCAGATTAGAGAGGTTACCTTCCACTGAAAACACATGTTCAAACAAACTTTCTCATGTCTCAGAAACAAACCAAATTCTTTCCTCACATTTCAATGCTATTATAGGTCTTTATAATTTATTCTAGTTCTGTTCCATCCTTTCATGGTTCCAATGGGCTGCTCTTCATTGCTATTGCTGACCCACTTTCAGTAGTGCATTAAGTTATGTGATTAACATCTGTCACATGTTGTTTGTGCTCTCTTCTTCTCCCCAGGGATGGCAGTGTGTGCAGTGAAGTGTTGTGTTAATTTGTTATTTTAAATATGAATGTTGTTGTGTATTTATTAAAGAAGGCAAGGTCAGGGCACGGGCCTTACTTTGGACCAAAAAAGGAGCGTGTTTGTGATGCATTTTCCCCTCAGCCCTGATTACAAATTACAATATTGTGAGTAAAATTAACATAGAAACTTCATTTTGTAGGAGCAATATGATGTCACATTTTTTTTTTACAGAGCTTTGTTTTTCTGTATTTGCTCTTAAGGCATGTCTGCTTACCAGTGAATCACCAGAGTCCAAAACACTTTTTGGATCACAGATTATTTTTTACCTTTAGTAGCCACACTGAAGATATCATATGGACATATATATATTGTGCTAACAGTATTTTAACCTTAAAAAAACTAGTACTGACAGTAAAAAGCAGCCCTTCATCAAGAAGGACGATGGGCACAGTTTTACAGCGCTTTAATTTTTATCTTGTTTCTTCTCATTTGTGGTTTCTGAAGTGGTTCCTCATGGAACTTGCCTTTGCTTTCCTTGCTCATTTTTTTGCCCAGTTTATTTCTGGTCATCTTGGCTTATGCAAAAGCTAGAAGCTGTGAGCCATTAGCTTTTAAAAATATGAAAAGTTGTTTTTGTATTTATTGGGCTTTTCAGACTGAAGTGTTGGAAACAGCTGGGAGGCTAATCAGAAACTTTCTGAGAAATACTAATTAATGAAAAATTTAGTGGTCTGGATTGCTTTTAGCACAAGAGGCTCATTCCTTGTCAGGTTTCTATATCCAAGGGATGTTTGCTTTGTTATCCTAAGAGCACTTTCTAAATGGAAAAAGGAAAGTTTGAAAAAGAATGCACGATAACAGAAAATGAGAAGATTATAAATATGAACTCTGGCTCTCCTATACCAAATGGCTAAACTCTAATTAACCTCACTGGGCCCAGGATTTCATCCTGAAGGTTTCTGATAATATTTTTCAAGCTATAGAATGTAAGTGAAGAAATACCATGGTATATATGGTATACATGAAGAAATTCCATGGTATACAAAAGTGCAGGATGCCAAGAAGTCTAGTGCATATAATGAAATTCAGAAAGATTTCTCTGTGTCAGTGAGAGCCACTGTCACCAGACTTGCCCCATGGGAGTGATTTTCTCTGTCACACTGAACTCTTAAAGCAAGGGCAGTTGTGCAATCTGCTGTACCAGGTCTCAGAACTGCTGCTTGCATCCTTCTCCTCCCCTCTCTGTTGCCTTGTCTAATGTAATTCTCCACCTTGTTCTGCTTTTTCCTGACCAAGTACAACCCACCAGGTACAACGATGGCTTTGATGGGGTTATCTGACCTTTCAAAGCTGAATGAACAGCTGAACTGTTCAATTGCTGAACTGAACAGAACAAGCCCATTGAACAGCTCCTATTTCATGCTACATTTTTCACCTAAAATAAGACCTCTAACCTCATGATGCTCTAGCAAGGATAGCTAAGATTACAGCAGGGAGAAGACCTGGATACCAGAGAGATTATTTGCTCCACAAAACCAATTTCCCCATTTAGCAGCCCAGGCTGAGAAGCTGCCATTTGTTAAGCTGCTCTGACAAGCAGCCTCTGAGTGACCATATCCTCAGGCAGAGAGAGAACCAAGATTAAACCATTCTGTCAGAAGTAAAGCAAGACACAAGATGGCCTTAAAATTGGAGAAGAATTTTCAGAACTGAAGAGAACATTCAGTTCCTGATGTTAAGCTGAAAGTTTGCCAGAACTTCAAGAGCATACTTGAATTAAACTTCCTCTTTCATGTCAAGGATTTAGGAGTCCAAAATGAAAGGTCTATTTTCTGCCACAGGCTCTCTTCAGTCTTCCCCTAGTATTCTAGGAATCTTCTGGATCCTCTTAGGCTCTGCAGCAGCAGGAGATGATAGAAAAAGTCTTTTCCTTGGAAGAATTTAGTACCACAGATACCTGGGCTACCCAAAAATCCTCTGTGTCAGGTAGTTAATCAGGAAGCCAACAGGAACTTTGTGACTACACCTAATAGTGAGCATGAGGCTCTGAAGATGCCTTTGCTTCCTGTTGAAGGTTATTATAGGGGTAATTTCTAATGGAGTTAATTATGTCTAATATCAAATTAGAATTCGCCAGTGTTGATTATAATTGGTTGTGTTTTGCTGCACACAGAAATTCCGAATGCTGCGTGGTGTAAATCACAGTTCTGGATTAGCAGTTAAGAAGGGTTCTTTGGACTGAAGAACTGACAACTGTAATTGTGCAATGAAATAACTGAAGCATGCTAAGCAATTAAGGAATCTATTTATAGCCAGAACATATTTCTGACTCTTTTTGCCATCCTCCTTTTTTGTTACCTAATGTACAAGGGAAAGAAACAGCACAGTTGTGTTCCCCTAGTTTAACCAGAAACAATAAATGTGTTGTAGAAAGGTAGGATCAGTGGGCAGCCCTGCATTAAACATATGTCAGAACGTGGGTTTAGTGGCCAGGTCAGGGCCAGGGACAGATTCTGATTTGTGTGAGTCAAAGAACTTGGGAAATGTCTTGATGAAATCCAAAATGGAGTGTGGTTCCTTTGCTCATCTTCTCCAGGGACAGTGCTCCTCTTGAGCAACGTGGGCCAGCTGCTCCTTTGTGGAAGTTTCATCACTGCTCTCCTTCTCCAGAAGTGACACACTGTTCCTTAAAGGTTTTGGCAAAAGCTGAACCTCACTGCAAGAGGAGCCTCCACACTGTTTGCACAGGGGCCAGGGCCAGACCCAGGAGTCTGGTTTATGATTCAGGGACTGGAATCTGAACAATCTGGAGGAGTTTGCTCTTGGAGCCCTGGGTTTGGCCTATTGTAGCTACTTGGTTTTATTTCTTATATATTGATGAGATACTTGAGCAGTATAAATCACAATGAATCAAAGAATACATGACCCAGTCTGGGGCAAAGAATGTGGGGTTTTTCTTTGTGCTTTGACTATCCCCTGGCCTCTGCTGCATGATCCTAAGAAGACAGGGTCCATTTTTCATGGGAAGAGAGATGATTATCACTGGTACAGAGAGGGAATATGTGAAATATTGTAATGAGAGAGTTGAAGTCATGTTTCATGGCAAACAGGTGAAATAAAAATATTAGTTGCTGTAAGGGTAGTAACTCTTAGACAGTTGGAAATTAGTTCTGGTGAATTGTACTTTAGACTATCACGTTAATGTTGTTACCTTATGTACAAGGGAAAGAAACAGCACAGTTGTGTTCCCATAGTTTAACCAGGAACAATAAATGTGTTTTAGCAGGATGTATAGCAGGAAAAAGAACCATTATGTCTCTCATGTTCCATTTCTTGTGCTTATTTTAGTCATGGTTATAAACTGTACCGAGGGCCTTCTCTTGGACTGCTCTTCCTAACAGAGATAACATAATTTCTTTGCTATATCATTTCTAGGCCTCAGTATTTTCCCTTAAAAGTTAAAAATTCCTTTTCTTATTGTAGAAGGAAATTCCTGTGCATTTTGCTTCATAGTGCAGTTAAAGTTCTTTTAATTTGAAAGACAGTTTAAGGACTGAGATGTTAGTGAGACTTGAAAATTGTTCAATGTTAACTCAATTTTACTTTAGTATTAGATTAGCATTAGTTGTCAAACACTTGTACCCCTTTTTAAGTTCTTAAGTTACACATTAAGCACAGCAAACATTATAGATTTTGCCAGCAGTCTAGATAAGATCTGACAAGATTTGCTATTTCCAAAATGACATGAAAACAGTCCTTCTTAATCCTCTACAATTCAGAAAAAAAAAATAAACAAAAACCCTAAGGCATTTCTATTTGTCTAGACATAAACACAGGTGTTTTCCACACTAAAAACTTCCACTGTAGCTATTACATTTCCATGTAGAGATTAATCAAGGACAGGTCCTTACTGCTGATTTCTGTCCCAACAATCTCACTGCTAGGGATGGTGGGAAGCAACCTGGCAAGTTTTTTCCTCACTGACCTCTCCCATTTAGACAAACCTTCATGACAAAGGCTGATTTCTGGGCTTAGATCTTCTTCTACCAAGCCACTTTGTTTTCTAGGTTGTGCAGCCCTTAACCAACTCCTCCATCAGCTGGGTTTCTGGGCTCCTTTGGTGAGTAGCTACAAGCCCCAGGACAGTGGGGTTTGATCCACAATGCTGCAAACATTTTCTGCTTTGCAGAGAGATCCCTTCTATGTGTTGGCTTTCACCTCAGAGTTAGGTGTGAGACAGAACTGCTGCTCTGTGAAAGCCCAGCTAGTTTGCAGCCTTAGTAAGGAGGAGCCAAGGGCTTGGGAAGCCTTCAGTGTGCACCATCGTGGGAAATAGAAAAGGTGTAAAACTCCCAGAAAGCTGTGTGAAAGCAAACCTCAGGATGGAGAAATGCAAGGATGCTGAAGATGCAAGGGCAAGAAACAACAGGGCTGTGAGCTGTGTAGGGATAGGCTCAGGAAAATGTGTTAAGCAAGATAGTAGAAATATGTAAGTTTAATAATGAAGCTTTATCCATTGTTTTAAGCTATTACAAGCAAGCATTGTTCAAAGCAAGATGTATATGCAGCTTTATTAATTGGCCTGAGCAAACACTTGTCAGCTTTTAATATTCTGCTATTGGCTAGAAAGTTGTTAAAGGACTTTGCCACAAAGAGAACTTGGTCTGCTGTGCTGCAGCTGGAGCTGTTCCATCTCCCTTGCTTGGTTCTGTAAAATGAGACTGATGGCTGTGATGGAATAAAGCTTGGAGACAGCTGCTCCAGCATTCCCATCACATTGTTTGTGTACATAGATATAGGTAAATATAAGACAAGAGAAAAATATATCCCAGGAAATCCAACAGACCACGCTGGGTGAAGGGGCTGGGGAGGCAGCCCTGTGCCCCCAGGATGCTGTGGAGAGGGAGGGCAGAGCCAGGTCCTCCCACTGTCTCTGGAGAGCAGCAGCAGCCCTGGCAGCACAGGAGGCTCTGTCCCTGTGCCATTGAGCCCATCGATGGTGACAAACAGGCTCCTGCACAGCTGGGTGCACCCCCTCAACACCCAGCTCATGGCAGGGGTGTGATGAGCTCTGACATGTCACCACTCCAGTGCAGCTCTAAGGTTTCTGGATAAAAAGCCTCTGTGGGTGATCTGAATGACAGGTCATGTAGCACTGAGGGGGACATGCTAAGGAGTGTCCCTTAGCCAGGATTTTGGGAATCTTAACCATGAGGACACTCATTTTATCATGGAGCTAACAAAACAGGAAATCCCAGACAAAAAACAGCCATAAAGCCAATATGTGTGCCATTATACTGTTACTATGGGCCTGCTGTGCTTAAGAACAAAATCATAATCTTGCTGAAGGCTCCTTTATTGCCTACACCATTTTTCACTGTCCAGAGTTTTCAATTTCACAAATGAAAATTAGGGAGCGTCATTCCTTTTTTTGCTGAGATGTGCTGTGTTGCTAAGCATTTTAACTGAAGTGCTTTGAGGCTAAAATCAAGACAAAGCATTTCAGTGTCATCTCTTTGCTAAATCAATTCTCTGATGTTTATGTTTGCAGAGGAAGGGGCCTAATGACAGAATCAGCCTGAATATGTATCAAGATGATGCACACTGAAGAAAGATGAATGCTGCCTTTCAAACCTGGAAGCAGGATCTTCATCTGCCAACATATCAGAACATTAGGAGTTTAATAACACAGTGCAGGACATGAAAAACAAGGATTATATAGATTTAAAGATGCTGATTTCATCTAGAGAGAAAAGCCCCATGCAGCTGTACAGGTTGCAGGCCAATGGAGCTTTGCCAGAAAANCTTGCAAAAAAAGGTCAAACACATTATATTTGGGTTGTACTGGTGAGAGTGGAAGCAGATTGAGGGAAGGGAGCCTTCCCCTTTTTTGCTCTAACCACTACAGCAAAAACAGTTTTTCAAAAGTCAGCAGTAATTCAAATGCCTTGCTGCCTGTAGCAACAAGGATCCTGAGAGAGGGGTTTGCCAGCACACAGAGACATTCCAAAATATTGAGAACTGCTGTCCAGCTCCACATTCATCCATCACAATGAACAGAGGGTCCTGCTGATTACCAGATAAGCATCTTTTTGTGGGTTTGGAGCCATTCTCAGCTGATCATTAAGAGATGGAACTGAAGCACCTTTTTCTGTCTATTGAGGAATGCTGACACCAACTGAACAAAATATGAATTGATTAAGGGCTTGCCACTCCTGAGGATTTCCTGCAAAGTCAAGCCAAGAGCTTCAGTCACATTGCTGTGCATGCAGTGATGGAGATGCTTGTGAGCAGTAATGGAGTGTTACACCAAGTGCTCATGATTGCACGAGTTTTTGTGGGCCAGAACAAAAGACTGCAAATGTCAGTGTGTGCAGATGACTGCCATTGCTTATTCCAGATTGTGCTCCTCCACCTGCAGCTGAGTTCTCAGTGCTGGAATTCCTCCCAAGCCTTTGCAAGCCAACCATGTCATGGAAATGGCTGCCAGTGATTTATCCAGAGCTTGGCATGAGTCCTTGGCTGGGTGGGGAGGAAGAGTTTGGCCAACAGAGTAAATGAGTAGAGTTGAAACAACTTCTATCCCCAAAATATGATCTGTCTGCTCATGAAGAAAACCTTTTATTTTGCTGTTCTTACAGGAAATCAGCATTTATTTTTGTTTCCCTTACATAACCTGTAGCAAATTCAGATAAAGTGCATCTGAAAACATTGCTCAGAAGTTGCATGTGATGACCTGGAATCAGTGCTGTGATGGGCACAGTGCAATGTGTCAGCCACCAATAAGCACAGTGCTTCCCCAGGACATGGTCACAAATCAAATTCACTGCCCTCTCCTTTTGAAAGAATTCCTGAGTGTTACAAATTGGCTTGAACTGATTTTTATTGTCACCATGAACATTTATTTCAGCAGCCTCAGCTCTCTCACAGTTACTTGCATGTCACAACTACTGGGTGTGCTGTATTTCCCATCAGAGCTGCCAGCAGTTCTGGAAGGTTAAAGGGCTTTCCCCAGGGCAGCCTGGTTTGGGCTGTTCCTTTGCATCATGCCTTCTGCAGGCGAGCAGCTGAACCAAGTGGCTCAGTCAGAGATGTTAAAAAGGATTACAATAGGCTTATTCCTCATTTCTTGGCATAGTTGCTCTTGTCCAACTACTGGAGTGAGCCCAGATGAGCTAAACTTGGGACAGGTCGAGCTAAAAACCAGTTCTGTCAACCCTTTCTGCCTGAATGCTGTGATACAAACAAAAATAAGTGGTGGAGTCACCTCTATAATTTTACATCCTTTGCCTTCGAAGAGTAAACCAACTCAGAATTGCAAGAATCTGTGAAACTGGGCAAAATTAAATTTCTTTGACTCTTATTGATACAACCTTGTTGAAGTTTATAGGAGTCTTTACCAGAAGGAAGACTTTCAGAGTGTCAAGCATTATAAAATGACTGCAGGAGTGCACAGTGACAGGTAACTGTGTTATCTCTTGGTGTATGCACAAGGGGGATCTCAGGACAAGAAACCAATTGTGATGCTCTGTCAATACATGCAGGAGGGTTTTATCTTGATGGAAAAAAAGGCTAATGAGCTAATGAATGTTCTTCCCTGTCTCCACTGCTGCAGCAGCAGCCCCAGGTACAGGAGGGCCTCATTCCCAGAGGTTTTTGGAGCTGTGTTGTGTCACTATAGGACATGAGAAAACAGGATGTGTGCACACTGCAACTCGAAAGGTGAAAAAGAGAGAAGTTTAATTTCTGACTCCATATATATAATTTTCCAAAGGTGACAGTGGATTGGAGGGTGACAGTGCCACCTCTCCAACGACACTGGACAAACTAACAGTCCATCAACTTTCTCCACCTGCATGAAAGAATGAAAAACAATGAGTTGTTTACAGAAAATGCATGAGCAAGTTGGAAACAGGAATGAAAACATCAGAAGGCATTGAACATCTTAAAAAATCAGGGCAACAGTGTTGCTGATGCTCCAAAGGCCACATTCCTGTGCTGGGATGGCCTCAGTCTGTGCCAGGCTTTTTAATGCAATAGGGAGAGAGAAATATAATGAGTAATGATGTGCCAACATTGCCTTAATTCAATTATTATGTAATTCATCATTTAATGCCTTCAGCAGGTTTGGGCTGGGATCAGCAGAGCTGTCAGGTTCAGGCTCCTAGGAGGAGAAAGCCCCCAGAGCCCAGCAGTGCAGCAGCTCAGCCCAGGGTGGTTTTGGGGGCTCTGAGCATCCCCTGGCAGCTGGCCCTGGCCCTGTGCTGACATCTGAGCCTTCCCAAACATTCACCTCCACTCCTAGCATGAACCACCTTCTGCTCCTCCTGAACTTGGCTGGCTAAATTAGTTTTGACACAGAATATTTGGAGTAGAAACAGTCTATAAAATGTTAGTGGATAATGGTCTCTTGTCCCTGGCATAAGTTTACCAAAGCCAGGCAAAACAGCCAAGTGCTGGGGAGCTGAATCTGAGCTGAGTAGCACAAGCTCTTACAGCAACCTTCAGTGCAGAAATGAAATGAAATTTCCCTTAGAGTTTATTGATGTTTCCCATTATGACACAGTGCACATGGTTCAATTAATTCAATAATGTTTTATATAAAACCAAAATGAACCTTTGATTCTGCCATTAACTGCCAACAATTAATATTACCTCTGCTGAAGGAAAGTCCCCTCAGCTTGAATTCTTGATAATTCAGGCCCAGTAATCAGTAATTCATCTTTATTGCCTCAGTGCCCCTTGAACAAAAACAGAGAATGCAACAACTTAAATATATTTCTAATTTAATTATGTGTTTTTAAAAAAGAATATTTTATACTGGTGATTTCTTATGACTGGGAAAAAAAATCCCTCAGTAGCCTTTCAGGAAATGCAGTATACAGATATCAAATCTCTTAGCTGTATTTTTCTTTTCATAAACCTTTATCTGTGAAGTGTTTTGAGAATTAATGTGTAATCTTTTCATCAGAATATTGTATGCCATAGTGAACATCTGGTTTATGTAGTCTTACCATAGCATGCTCATGAGACCTCAGAAAATTTTAGAAGATCCCTGTAGTCTTTGCAAACATGGGGACAAGTTAATAAGATTTTTGCTTCGAATTATAAATTAGTGTTTTTTTCTTCTTAAAAGACCAGAGAATTTGTGCCATATGAGAGTAATAAAGAAATAATAAAGTCAGAAATGTCAATGAACTCATTTTTTCTTTACAGAAGAAAATGAAATCAGAGTTACAACCAACCAACCTTTTCACTTTGATGTGCATCATGTGAAGTTTCTTATAAAGAAAGCTATTTCTATATTCCTGTATAAACTTGTTTAGGTCTGCTGTTCGCTATAGCTGTCTTGCTAATAGTCTGTGATACAATATTATTTCTCCTCTTTGTTTGTTTTCCAGTAAACACTTAAATTAAAAAAAAAAAAAAACCACAAAAAATTGCAAAACAGAGAAAACCCAAAAATGATGCCCAAAAGCAGGTAGGTCCAGGTGAGTTTATCACAAGAAGGTCTCTAAGAATGCATGCACATTGTGCCAGTGACTCCCTGGAGGTGCTGAGCAGCTCAGAAGGGTCCCTGTGTGTGCCACAGCTGCCATCTGTGTGCTGGAGGGCACCAGGGGCCCTGCATCTGCACTGGGGCTCACAGGGCATCACTCAGCTCTGCTGAGCACCCCAGTGCCTGCAGCATGCTGGGCATCTGTTCCTCCTTCCCCAGGAGCTGCTATTCATCTGGATTTTGTCAGAACATGGGCCAAAACATTCAATGGGTTTTTGAAGCACTTCCAGAACCAATTACCTAGCTGGTAAAGAGATAAAAATGAGTTACAGATTGACTTGGATGAGATAAAATGAATTATTTTCATGGTCTATGATATATTTCAGTTCTGTAATGCTGGAAAATTGTCGCTACAGGACACGAGAAAACACGACACATGCACACTGCAATTTGAAAGGTGAAAAAGAGAGAAGTTTAATTTCTGACTCCATATATATAACTTTCCAAAGGTGACAGTGGATTGGAGGGTGACAGTGCCACCTCTCCAACGACACTGCACAAACTAACAGTCCATCAACTTTCTCCACCTACATGAAAGAATGAAAAACAATGAGTTGTTTACAGAAAATGGGTGAGAAAGTTGAAAACAGGAATGAAATCATCAGAAGGCATAAACATCTTAAAAAATCAGGGTGACAGAAAATAGCCCTAAGCAATGAGCCCTGGAAGCAGCAGTTTCAGTCAGCCAGTTCACTGCTGTCAACTCCAAACCAGCACCTAAAGGAGAGAAAACCACTCGGTCACACTGTGCACTTCAGGGAGTAGAAACAGAGGGGTTGGGGAAAAAATCCTGTGCTGACCTTACTCCACCACCCCTGCTCCTCATAATACAGACACTTCTATTATGGACTACAAAATCTGTTTAGGCAGGGGCACCTAAATGTCTTGATGGACTGTAAAAACTGTCTCATCCATTTCTTGGTCTCATCTCAAGATTATCTAACTTGTTCTTTAACAATCTCCAAAGGTGGGAATACCCACACAGAGTTATATGCTACTTCCTGATTTTTCCCAATATTCTTTTCACTGTCATTCAAACCTATAAACCTAAGCCATGAAAAAAAGTAATCCTGTGGGTTTGGGTTGTTTTTTTTTTCAATTTGGTGGAGCAACACCATTTTCTTCAGACTTTTCCCATATTCCCATTTTCTTATGTTTCTATTTGGTGTTCTGTCCACAGCCTCCTCACTGGGCCCACTTCTCTCCTGAAGTGTGTTGCTCAGCACTGGACATTGGCTGCTGGACCTAAGTATCCTGGGAAGATTGGCACTGTGCCTTTGCTCTGCTTGCACACCCTGCTACACTGCATCCCTGTTTCAAAGCAGTGCTGCCCTGATGACACAGAGCTGGAACAGCCAGGACAGCCTCTGTGTCCTCCCTGCAGAACACAGCCAGGGTTTCCTCCCTCCTGTTTGCTTTTTGAGCACAAGAATCATGTAAAATATGAAAACTCTATGAAATACTTTGTGTGAAACTGTGAAATCCTGTGAAATATTAGCCTGTCTTCTCACACCTTCATTTCTCCACTTTGTCATTCTGAATTGCCCCTTCCTCTAGCAGAAGTTCTCAAGATGACCTGTTCTGGAAATAATTTTTACTCCATTATTCTACAGCTGCTTATGGTGATGATGATGTCCCTTTTTTGTAGCTTTGTTCAAAAATTTGAAATGCTTATTTTAATTCCCTCCTTATTTTCTTGTTAGCACTGCAAGTGATTATATCCCTGTGTATCCCTAGAATTCACATAGGTGTTCAGCTCAGCCTTTGGGGGGCTGGT
This sequence comes from Buphagus erythrorhynchus, assembly GCA_013400855.1. Classification (NCBI taxonomy): domain Eukaryota; kingdom Metazoa; phylum Chordata; class Aves; order Passeriformes; family Sturnidae; genus Buphagus; species Buphagus erythrorhynchus. Next base: position 63,789 of record VZTT01076756.1, on the reverse strand, counting down.
GATGCCAAGCAAAACATCTTGGTAGGATCTCCTTCTCCTCTGGAAAGCCTCAGCATGTGACCTGCTCTGTGTTTTGGGAGTGGAGAGAGAACTCCTAATGAAGAGACACCATGTATTGATGAGGAACTCCTAATGAAGAGACACCATGTACTGATGAAGAACTCCTAATGAAGAGACACCATGTATTAATGGAGAACTCCTAATGAAGAGACACCATGTAGTGATGGAGAACTCCTAATGAACAGACACCATGTATTAATGAAGAACTCCTAATGAAGAGACACCATGTATTGATGAGGACCTCCTAATGAAGAGACACCATGTATTGATGAGGACCTCCTAATGAAGAGACACCATGTATTGATGAGGACCTCCTAATGAAGAGACACCATGTATTGATGAGGACCTCCTAATGAAGAGACACCATGTATTGATGAGGACCTCCTAATGAAGAGACACCATGTATTGATGAGGACCTCCTAATGAAGAGACACCATGTATTGATGAAGATCTCCTAATGAACAGACACCCTGTACTGATGAGGAACTCCTAATGAACAGACACCATGCATTAATGACGATCTCCTGGTGAACAGATTCCATATATTGATGAAGAACTCCTAATGAAGACACACCATGTATTGATGAAGATCTCCTGGTGAACAGACACCATGTATTAATGAAGAACTCCTAATGAAGAGACACCCTGTGCTGATGAAGAACTCCTAATGAAGACACACCATCTATTAATGAAGATCTCCTGGTGAACAGACACCATGTACTGATGAAGATCTCCTGGTGAACAGACACCTCCTGTGCTAGCCCTGGGAGATGCTGTGTCAATCAGTGGCACATTCACAGAGTGCAGCCCCCAGTGCCCACCTGAAATCCCAGCTCAGGAGGCTGCACTGACACCAGGGCTCCCCAGGTGAGGTGCCAGCCTGGATGTGACATTGCAGCTGCCCTGGGGCTGTCACTCCTTTGATCTGCACTCAGCAGCCAAGGGTTCCTGGCCAAAGCTGCATGAGTAAATTCTCATTTCAGCCTGGCAGCTCTGCAGGGAATCATTCATCCTTGCCCAGCCACTGGTCCCACTTCTGAACAAATCCTTCCCTGGACAAGCTTGTTGTGTGTTCTTGGGCATTGAAGGGGCCTAGGTGACTAAGATTGAAACTGCTAATTTTATGTAGGATTAACATAGGCTTATATTTGGCTTTTTTCATGTGTAAAGTCAGATAATTGTACTTCATGAGGATAAGGTGGTACTGAGTGGGCTCAGACTTGTCTGGCTTTAGGAATGGTCTGTGAAATGACAATGAACACAAGAGCCTCCCACTAAAATCAACAACTCATGCCTTCTACTGTGCAAACATTTCTGTCCAATTCATGGAACAATATGATATGGTTCTCCAGGCTGGAACAATTTTGGAAAATGTATATTAGATGACATTTGTTCCCCTTCCCCTTCGTGGGATTCTTCAGCCCACAAAAACAAGCTTACTTTAGTGCTACTAAGCTTTAAGAAGCTTGATTTGTTTGCACGAGTTGAATCCTGGCCTGCACTGTGTATGTGAGAAGTTTCTTTCAGTTGAAATGTACTTTTTAAAAATTCAACCCAATATCCTTTTTTTTTTTTTTCCTGGGAAAATAGCAAAATCAAGCAGGAGTAATTCGTGGATTTTTGGGGAAGGAAAATAAAATGGGTCATGAAAAAAGGAAAATTAATAAGACTAGAATAATTTCTGCTATTATGGGTTCAGCATAAAAACTTGTGCTAGTTATGTAGTGTTGATACCAAATTGAAAGAAGAGTTGCTTATTGTAAATCTGTGAACAGAGAGGTTTGGCTGTCATTTTACATGGAAAAATGTTGCAAGATATAAAAAGAGCTATAGAAGTTCATAAAAAAAATGTTTGTCTAAGAATTATCATCACTCCATCTGATAGGAGTTTAGTTTCTCATATATATTTATTTTTTGGGTAATGGAAGATGATAAATGAGTTTCTGAAATTTGGAAATAAGCTATGTTTTTAATCAGCTACCTTTATTAAAGCATGCTTTTTTGGACACAGTATAAGGCTGAACACAAAAATCTTGCTCATCTAATACTGAAATGTGCTGAATAAAATCACCTGAGCAATCCCATCCCTATACAGTATCAGTGTTTTTAGATTTCTTTTGTGGAATTCATCCTACCAGGCAGTAGATCCCAGGAGAGAGATCAGAATCTTAAATGGGCAGAGAAATAAAAGAACACTGATCACATGAATATTTATGAGAATTATGATTAGAGACAGCTTTTAGCTGCAAAAATTACATCTTGATTCAAATTTACTAAAATTTTATGGATGTTTCTCAAGGTATCTCTGAATTAACACTTAATGGGCCAGATCACTGTTGTAAAGTTGAAAGTAGAGACTATTCCACTTTCTTTTTTATTAGACTTTGGGTTTAAGGATTGCTAAGATCTCTCCCAGTCCATATGAGCAGCCTGTGTCCATAGGAGCAGTGAGTGATCAAAGATCAGAGTAGGCAAATATTCAACTTCTTCTCTCAAACTTGGAAAAATTGTCTCTGAGTAATGCAGAAACCTTTCAAGTCTTAGTTTGGGGTATCTCAAAGATCAGACTTTTCTTTTTTTTTTTTTTTATTCAGTTGCCCCTCTGGAAATTTTGAAAATAGTGTGTACCCTGTATTTCCAGTGTGTTACATCTCATGAGATAATCATTGGCTTCTGTGCATGGAATTGAGGGCATTTCATGTGAACAATGTAACTGAAGCCTGTGATCCTGGTTTTTTCAATGTTTCTTAGGTCAGAAACTGCATGTTGCTGGATATTTATATTCCTGCTCGGATGTTTCCCCTGTTCAGAATTCCTAATCCCCGCAGTTCCTTTCCCTCTTTTCTTTGGGAAGGAGAGTGTGGCAGTGGTGATAGCAGAATCCTCAGGCACTGAGAACATCTGGAATCTCGGCACTGAGGTGTTGGGTGCAGCTGCTCTGCAGTGCTGGCTTCTCTCTGGGCTTGGACACAGCTCCAAGTTTTTCAAAGCCCTGGGGGAAGGATCATCATGGAAGCTTTGCTCATCCTTTTGGTCACCCCACCGAGCTCAGCCAAGGGCTGAAGGGGCTCAGGGAATGCTGGCACAGCAGAGTCCCTGGTTTGTGTCGTGCCCAGCTGGGCTCCATCCCAAAGGTGGGATCTGCCCCTCCATCCTTGGCTCCTCTTCATGTCCCACACAGCTCTGGGGGAGATCCTGTGCAGGCAGAACCAGAACCAAGCCCAGCTAAACTCCTAAACTCTTCACCCTGAAGTCTGATCCCAAAGGGTGGAGCTGCCCCTCCATCCTTTGCTTCTCTTCATTTCCCACAGTNCCTCTTCATTTCCCACAGTTCTGGGGGAGCTCCTGTGCAGGCACAACCAGAACCAAGCCCAGCTAAAATCCTAAAATCTTCACCCTGAAGTCTGATCCCAAAGGTGGGATCTGCCCCTCCATCCTTGGCTCCTCTTCATTTCCCACACAGCTCTGGGGGAGCTCCTGTGCAGGCACAGCCAGAACCAAGCCCAGCTAAAATCTTCACCCTGAAGTCTGATGCTTTTAGATTGTATGCTCCTGTATCTTTGCATGACTTTTAAAATTATTCTCCATCAGAATCATGGCTTACTGTAAATTTGCCACTGCTCTAGGTTATCTAAGCACTCACTCTAAGTTTGTTGCCTTACAAAAAATAGCAGACTCGGGGGCTTAAGGCTTTCCTGAATTCCCTCTTTTAGAACATCATGAGTAAGCCCAGCTAAAACAGAAAAATCACAAGGTAAGGAAGACAATTTGCTGCTGCTGCTTCTTCTACCACACAATCCTGTCACCAGCATGGCAAAGTGTTTGAATGAGATGACTTTATAGACAAAGAACAGCTGGTAATAACTTCACTAGAGACACTTGAAGTATTTAGGTATTTAATTTGATTTTTTAAGTATTTTAAGTATTTAATACTAGTCTTAGTATTTATCCTAGGAAGGTTTTGCCTTTGGGTTGTTTTATTTATCTATTTTCTGACATTTTGCAGGTCTTCCATCAGATAACATGGTCATTACAGTGTAATAAATCAAAGGTAATCATAGCACTTGGTTACTACAATTACCTCAAAAGAGATCCTTTTGTTTTTCACTCTTAAATTCATCTCAGAGGAATATTCATAATTCCCTGTCTCTCTAAAACTTCTGTCTTATTGCACCATACACTGAAATATAGGACCTGGAGACACTTGGTCCCTCCCAGTGTGGTAATGCCTCATTCTTTATTTCTCAGATCTAAAGATCTAAAGCCTTTAAAAGTCCCCAGAATGCTCCTTTCAAGACCAACAATCCACAGTAAATAAAAATACTTTTGAAAGCATCTTGTTACAATGCAATTAGATATAACTAGAGGTGTTCTTTTCAATGCCTTCCAGGAAATAGGATGAAAGTAAAGGTACAGGGAGTAAAACCTAGGCTTTTAAAAGTTGATAATTATAGATAAGTGTAATTATGCTAAACTGTGTACTTATTCTGAGAGGTACAGCTGGAATACTGTAAGTACTGCTAAGTAGAGTGAAAATATGAAGGAAAAATTAAGTAAGAGCATAAAGGAAGTCTAAATGTTCACATTATGCTATTAGCCTGAATGGCTAAATCACAGGATATTTTAGAGGTGGAGAAAATAATGTATTTATTAGCATATTTCATACAATTACCAGTAGTCTCATTTACATAAATATGAGTATCTATTGAGTGTAAATAGCAAAATTCCACAAACTGTGTTTTATGCAATGAACAGGAATTCATCTGCACCTTACATCTTAAGCACTGCTAGAGATCCAGTGTGTAGCTGTGGGTTTTTCACCTTTTTATTCTTTTTTAGAACTTAGTAAACTGCTTATTGATTTGAACCTTAAAATTACAAAGATTTCCATCACAACTTCCTACAATCTATCCTGTTTGGAATGAATTCCTGTAATGCCTTCACTCTCTGCTGTTTCACAGGATCTGCCCAGCCTGTACTTGTGCTGGGCTGTTCCCCACAGCCTGTTTGAGGAGAACCATGCAGCCAATATCTGATCTGCTGAGGGGTCCATCCATCACACCCGTGTCTCTGCAGTTTGCTGGGAGGGACAGTGTCAAACACCCTGCCCAAATCCAGGAGGATGACAAGCCCAGGCAGATTTCTCTGCCCTCTGATATGAGCCAGGCCTTCTGCATGCCTTTTTATCAATACCTGATGTGAGCTTCCCAGCTTACCCAGAGGGCTGACAGGTCCAGAGGCACCACAGAAGAGATGCAGCTTTTATTTTAGGGAAAAAACCATGTCCCTCTTTTACACACCATCAATCTGCAGCTCAGATATGGACACATGCAGATGTGGCTGTATGTGGGTTATCACCAGGGCTGGAACAAACTGATTCATTGTGCATCCCTGCCAGCAGTCTGTGAGTGATCATTGAATATTTTGTTCCATTAATTTATTTTGAGATTATTTTTTTTCTGTTTGCTTTTGGAAAAAACTCCTTATCTGTGTCTTACAAACTGTTTTAAATCATGTACTTTACCCCTATGTGTACCAGCAGACCACTAACCCGACTTGTCTCTTCTCTTCACAGCTCCTTGTTTAACTTCTGCCTTAACAATTCCAATGCCTTTTTCTTTTCCTTTTTTCCCAGGCCTCACAGTGAAACGTTCTCCATCTGAGTTGTGCTCCTTAGCCATGGAATTCACAGCCCAGCCCTGCACTGAGGCAGGCTCTGGAGAGCAGCTCTGTGAGGATACCCCAGTGCTGCCTCCCCAGCTAAGAGAGCTGTCCTCCCCTGCTATTGCAACACTGATACTCACATCTTCCTTTCCTCCTTTGTCATGCCCTGATGCCCTCAGGACGAGCCTGCAGCAGTGTTAAATCTGCTGCCCAGGCTCTTTGACGTCACTGCAGGCTGCACACCCTGCATATACTGCCTGTGATATAGTGTATAAAAATCCATGTCAGGGCTGGCTCTCAGGGAGCTCTGGAAATGATTCAGCTGTCTGGAATGGGCAGATGGCTGCTATCAAAGTTTTATTATCACCATCATTATTATTACAGTGGTTTGTGACACGTATTGAACTTTCAGACTGGTGTTAAAGCTAAAGTATTTGAGCAACACTTTCTGAAATTCAAATCCCTCAAATCCTTTCCAATCTGACTCCAAAAAGCAGGAGTAGGTTTAAAGCTAATTAGACAGATTGCTTGGTTCCACTTCCAACTTTCAGAATAATTATCTGAAAATTCTTGCTCTCATGTAAACGCAACTGTTAACTATCTTTAATTGCTTTGATTTATTGCAGAACTTAAACTCAGTACATATTGAACGTTCAGCAGGGTGGAAAGAAAATTTTAGTTAGTTAAGGGTGCACATGGATTGGATTGTCTACCAAGTTTTTACTCTTTGAAAAAGCTTTTAGTCAACCTAGGCTACTGCATACTGCCTGCTCTGAGTACAGAGGATACTGCACTCATCCTCTAACTGAGCATACTGATGAATTGCTAGGCAGACATCTTCTCCTCTTCGATTTTCCTTCACCATCAGCTTCTTCCCCCACTCTTAGAGATGTCTCAGGCAGGATATCTACGGGGCAAGCTTTCATTTTTTAAGGGACAGTTTGTTTCGTGGTTATCTGGTTTCATCTTGTTCAGTAACTTCACAACACCCTGGAGTCCCTTCCAGTGTCAGAAACTCTGCCCCTGGAACTGCTCCTCTGGCCTAGCCTGGGTCTGGTGTGCTCTTTCCCAGAGACAAAGGGAAATAAAACCACTTTTCATTCCCCCTCTTTCTAAGTAGGGTTCTATTCTCTGTTCCCTCTTCTGTGACAGAGTTCTGTATCCAGGTAAGTCTGACAGTAGTTGTTGCTTGCTGTTCCAGACACTCTCACAGAACCACTAATTGTTCTTTTGTCACGCTGCATTTGGGTGCTGTGGAATCTCCTGGGAGATTTAAAATAACCCAATCACCAGATGAAGGCAGTTTAGTGAGCTGATGTCTGCCTTGCTTTCAGTTAACTTCCCCAGCAACCTGGAGGGTTTGTCCAGCAAGCTGTGCCTGTATCCCCTGAAGTTTGTCTCAAACTCTACTCCCACCTGATAGCAGGCAGAAAATACATTTTTCTGACATCCTTTGTATACATTCTCTTGTCTTCCTGCACTAATTAACATGACAGATGGTGGCACAGAGAGGTGGAGTGAGCCATGTGGACTAAACTAGGCAGTGTTTAGGGTTCAATGTGTGAATTACTGAGCTAGCTGTCCTCTCTTGTCCCCCCCAGCTGAGACATGGCATCTCTACCATGACAACTCCTGTGTCCAAGCATGAGCTACCTGTTGGATGTGTGCTTGACCTTGTTTCCAGAGGAAAAGGAGGTGGTGGGGAAAGCTGCAACAAAACCAGTTAATGGTGAGATGGAACAGCACAGGAGTGGACTGAAAAGAATAAATGAACTGTGTTAAGTTGTGTGGCCACAGGTTTGCTAATGGCAGCCAGGCTGGTTCACTCACAGCCAGTTCAGGAAGCTCCTTGCCCATTTCTGGGCCAAGTTCAGGTTCATGGGACCTGCACAGTGTGCCCAGCTCTCCACAGCCCCCACCCAGCTGCATGCCCACATTTCCTTAGGGTCAAGGCATCAGGCACATTTTCTGAGTGATGAGCAGAGTGATCTGAAGGAGACTTTCCCATGCAAGACATGATGGAAGTCCTGGGAGCTCCCATCACTGCACTCCAGAATCCCAGCCCTGGGTCTGCAGCCTGGCTCCTGATGGCTCACTCAGCTCCCAGGGCTGCTGTGCAGGCTGGAGCCAGCTCACACCGTGCAGATGAATCCAGCAGTCAGCCTGAAGCCTGCATGCTCTAATGTGTTCATGAAATGGGTTCGAGTTTGTGTATTTTGCTACAGGACTAGAATCAGAGAAATCTGAACAAAAAAACAGACCTTTTTTTTTTCCTTTTGAATTTTTATTTTTTTTCTTGGAAATTCTGACAGAGTACTTCTTTCTTATTGCTTTAGAAAACATTGGCACTTGGCCTATTTTATTCTCAGGTTTACCTACATATAGCAATTTCTGTAGCTTGGGAGAACATCTTGGCTGCAGGCAAAAAGGAAAAAGGACTGGCCCCATGAAATTATAATGTGACCTCTGAGCTTGGCTGGTGACCATCTTCAGAGGCCACAACAGGCAGGACACAGGGGCAGTTGTGAGGCACACCTTGTGTTTCCAGGCCTGCTCATATAAAGAAAATAATTCCTTTATGAATTATGACAATGTGTGTACATGTACATGGGTTTGGTAGTCCAGAACCAGATGTGTGACAGGGAAGGGAACAGGACAGCAGGGGAAGGAAGGAAGGAAGGAAGGAAGGAAGGGCTCAGAAAAGTAAAAAACATTGTTTTTCTGTAATATAGGAGATGTTAAGTTAGGGGTCAGTATTCCACAGATATTTAATTTCATGGATATATAACAAATATTATTATGTAATATTATAATGTATTAAAATGTATATGTAATATTATATTAAGTATTTTTGAAGATGCTAGAAACATGTCCTTGTGAACTTTTGACAACCCTGGAAAGAAAAACATTATGGAAAAATGATGGGATTTTAACTTATTTGATTTGCTGGTTGCTGGAGCTCTTTTTTTATTTTCTGGAACCAGAGATGACTTGGCAATTGAAAGAAATAGATGAATGTGACATCCAGTGTATAGAGATTTATTTTCATTTGAGCTCGTTTGGCTGCAGCACACAAAAAGAACATTTTCCCAAGTAATTTCTCAGTTAGAACTTAGGAATATGGAAATAAAAAAAGGCAAAACCGACTGTGAAACACAATCTCTCCATACAGTTCGATTTTTGGCCATGTTGATTTCCTCATCCCCTGCATTGCACACCCAGTCCCGTGGCCAGAACAAGCTACTGTAGATGTGAGAAGAACTTGCAGTCATTCTGATTTAAAGCACATGTCTCTGAATTCACTGCTGACAATTCAGCCAGTGGTAACACATGAAAACACTTCAGAGCCCACTCAGCACAGGGCTGTGTTACAAATGCATGCTGGCCTTTTCATTAAAATTCATGAGGAATGGTGCCTTAGACTTGCCTACTACAAGGATTTTTTTGTTTGGCTAGCCCAGACAGGCTCATAAAAGCCACTGGTGTTTTACATTCTGGATCCAGCTCGGCAACAATAAAAGTCTTTAAAAATTCACATATAAGGAATTAAACCAAATGCCACAATCTAAAGTAAACTGCAAAACCCCCACACTGTACTCTTAAACTGACAACTTAATCACTCCCTGTAAGATTAGTGTCTGTGCCCTGGCTGAATTCAGGAACATCTTACATTTCGTGGCTAGAATTCCAGTAAAATTGGCCAATGAGACACAAATATTTTCTTCTCCATTGAAGACTCCAAATTAATCATTTCTGGAAAGGGGGCTATTTATTTTTTGTTTTTAGGAGTGGTAGCATGAATAAATTCTTAAACTAGAATAATAGGCTATGTAGTAGATTGCCACTAACCCTTCCAGCTAACCCATCTATTTTGTCATTCTCACCTGAGAAGGGATCTTCTTTCTTCACTTCTCATGAAAGGTTTAATGCTGGATTTTCACATTTTAAAAAAGACCTACCCAAGTGTATGACATGACAATTATGGGTAATCCTGCTATGGGATAACCACAGGGAATGAGGTTTTGGACCTTGTGGCAGAGGGTCTCCTGTGACAGCCTCAGAGTCAGTCTGCAGACAGGTTTAGGTACAGAAAAGCTTTGAATTTAAAATCATTTGGGTTTAGAAATTATGTATAGACTGCTTATTGAACCAAAGAAAAGTATTTAATGAACCTGTCTAATTAATAATGACAAGAAAAGATGATATGCATTTCCTGTCAAAAATGACAAACCTAAAAAATAGAAGAATCTTTGAATCCTGGATTATGGAAGAATTTCTAGATTTTTTAAATCAAGTTTGATTTAAATTCTCAACCAAAATTAACTTATAAAGATATGTGCAGGACCTTGGTTTATATTTTATGATGATGAATTCTTCAACTACCTAGAGGCTTTTTAGCAAACCTTGTAAACAAGAGGATGTAGCAATGATGAATAATCACTGATATTTTCATATGTTTTAAATGTTTATGTTTCAATTGAAGGGTTTTTTTACAGTTCCCTACATTTTCAGAATTTATTCTTTCACAGTTCTCTACATTTCTGCTCCCAAATTTCCCGTTTTCTTTTTTTCATTTGGAGTTGGTAACCCATAGTTTGAGGAGCTCTTGGGAAGGTGTACAGATGTATCCAGCTGCTGTTTCAAACCCCAGAGCAGTGCAGTGGTGATGGTGCAGGGCTTGGTGTGTGCCACCTGCCTGGTGCCAGCATTCTGGGCACACACAGCAGCCCCTGTGCAGCTGCAATATGCTTTTTGACTTCCCACATCATTTGTGATTTGCAGCTAGGAGTCCCTGGGCTCTGGCAGTGAACACATGTCCCACTCAGCCTCATCCTTGCTGGGATTATGGTAACCTCTGGCAGAGGAGAAGTGGGAGGCAGGGAGGGATCACTTCTGTACTTGTCCCAGTGCCAAATGTGATGCAAGGGGTTGAAGTTAGCTTGGGAACATCTGTGAGCTGCACTTGAGGAAATGACAACTCAGCAGGTATCTGTTAAGAAGCACAACTAAAATCACATTGCCCCCCTAGGGAGTCCTGAAGGAGATGTGCTATTAGATTTTTTTGTCACATGATATTATTTAATTTTATTAAATAGGCTAAAGGAGAAAAGACCTGTCATGGTTCAACCTCACACAGCAACGAAGCAGCACACAGCTGCTTGCTCACTCATTCCCATGGGAGAGGGGAGAGAATTGGAAGGGTAAAAGTGAGAAAACTCATGGATTTCAGACTTAGAGCAAATGCTGTGCACACAAGTGAAGCAAACCAAGGAATTCTTTCCCCACCTCCCGGGGGCAGGCAGGTGTTCAGCATCTCCAGGAGAGCAGGGCTCCACCACGTGTCATGGTCACCTGGGGAGACAAAAGCCACCACTGGCACATCCTCTCTCCCTCCTTCTCCCCCAGCTCTGTGTGCTGAGCATGGTCCCTTTGGCCTGGGACGTTCTTTGGTCACTTGGGCTCAGCTGTCCTGGCTGTGTCCCCTCCCAGCTCCCTGTGCTCCCCCCAGGCCTTGTGCCCTGCTCAGCAATGACCACAACATTCCTGTGTTACCAGCACTGCTCCAGCACAATTCCAAAACTAGGGGAAGTGCCCTAAAGAAGACCCCTTTTTTTTTTATAGCTGCATGAAGCTACAGGTAGGACAGACTTCAGATTTACCCTAGCTGTCTGCTTTCCTCCAGAATTCCAACCCAGTGGAACCTGTGCAGAGATGTAGCACAAAGCTATCCTTTTTCTCTACCTTTCCCCCTTTCTGATACAGCTGCTGAGCTCTACCTGTAACTGGGCATTCCACAGGCAAGCAGATTGAGTATGAAGGACCTGATGCCCACCCAAAATATTCGATAAGCCTGGTCCTTCTGTAAATCCTCTTCATGCCACGTTCACAGAACATGCCAGGTGTCTCTCAGTTTTGTCACCCAGAGAAAATGTGGAGCCCTTCCCTTCTCAGAAGTCTGATGTTCTTTCTTCCCCACTCCCACTCTCCCTGTTCTCCTATTTATTGCCTCTATTGCAGCTGGAGCAGCTTGGAGTGGGAGTGAATCTTTGGCCATCCCTCCCCAAACCTTTTGCTGTGCCCTGCAGCCCTGGCAGGAGTGGTTCATGGATCTGATTTGTTTACACAACTCCAATGTGAAGATTGCTCTGTGAAAGTTCTCAGAGTGTCCTGAGCAAAAACAGGAGCTCAGCTCCTCCTTCAGGGCCCTTCATAATTGATGTACTTTGGAAGAAAAGAGGTGGGGTTTTTTTTCTCCTGTAGGCTATCTGGGAAAGTCTTACTTTCTCACAGTAAATACCAGAGCACCTTTCATTTCTGGCCACTGAGGTGGCTCACTGACAGGACTATGGTTTCTGGTGTACGTAGGAAATTCAGGCTGAAACTCATAACCTGTCCATCTCACTGTTATTACAGGAATAAATTTAAATAATATATATCTGTTTCAAATATGTTGCATAGTTAAGCTCTTGCCTTGCTTTACTGCAGCATCTGGGATTCATCAAATCATTATACAGCTGGTTAGATGTAAAATACTATTCTGTACTCAGTGTCTGTGTTTTCTGTTTCTGTGAACTATTAGTGTTTTATTTTCTCTTTGTTTGAAATAAACAAATTTTTAATATTCTATATTTGGATTGTACAGACAGCTGAGTTTGGCAACTTCCATCATCCTAACCAAATTTCTATTATGGAGAGGATTAAGTTACATTTTATAAAGTGAATCTCTCATTAATTTGAGTCATTACAAAAAACAACAGATAGTGTAACTCCTTGTAGGTATAAATAGATATGCAAAGACAAAAGAACTTTATTCTGTTTATCTGTTATTGGAAAGAAATCTTATTTATGCTCCAAAGTATAACATCACTAGTTTCAGTGTTACAGTTCAATTACAATTTATTTTGAATTTTTATTTTTTTTTTCCGGAGTAGAGGAGTTAATTGTAGAGAAGATTTGATCTCAGATGGTGATCAGGGCAGCAGGGACTTGTGCTGCTCCAGCTCTCCTGCCCTCCCTCAGGCTTGAAAGCAGCACTTCAACCCTGGTAATGCCAACTTCCATGACCTCAGTGCTCAGAGATGTTTTTCTTACAGCATTGCCACTTTTCAATCCCATAATTTTTAGAAGCCCTGATCATAATTTTGGAATAGCTGAGTTTGGCAAAAATGGATTTTCACCAGGGGTAGTGATTATAGAATATTTCTGAGGTCCGAATTGTTTTGACAACAGAGGAGAATTTTCCTTGCTTTCTTCTTCTTACACTGCTTAGAACACTGACAGTCCTTCCTAGAGCAATTCAGGAATAATTCAAGTATAATTATAAGGTCAAGGGAGAAATGAAAAATCCCCTCACCCTGCCTGCAGTAGCAAGTATTCCCCTTGTGCTTGTATTCATGGAGCAGTTCTGGTGTAGCTCTGCTGGGGGGTGACTTCAGGAGGCTTGCACTGATTTATTTAACAGTGCCCTGCTGCCTTTGCCTCATTAACCCCCGGGTTAATTGCACTGCTGCAGGGTGGTGTGCTGATGAGGCTGATGGAGGTTCGTGGTAAGGGATGTGCTGGCCATCAAGAAGATTCTGGGGCTTAGGGCAGTCTTGGATGAGAATGCCAGCTCCTAAAGGCAGCTTGCTGTGGGATCTCATGCCTTGTGTGCTGTGATGTGTTTGTTGACAAATGTGACATAAAGAAATTTAGGAGGAAAAAGAAACCACATTTTCTTAAAGTGTTTTAGATCACTTTGTGGTCTAACCACATGCTCAAAAACTTCCTGAGCTGGAAACAGTCTCCAGATGACCTACAGGCTTTAAAACCTACCAAAACAAAAAGTTCTCTACCACAAAAGCATTCCGATGGTTGTACCCTGGTAAAAAATAATTTCTCATCATATGCTTTAATGCTGGAAAATGTACTGGTTCCTTGTCACCTTTTATTCTTCTGCAGAAAATACAAGGTTGCTATGGTTTAGCATAGCTTTTGGCTTATGGGATGGCTTTGTATGCACAGCAATAAATTGGGGCATACAGTAAAACTCTTCAGTAACTGGCCAAATTATTTCCAATGTCAGCCAGGCACAACTGCTTTTCTTGGCATCAATTTCAATAGCATTTAAACAGCACAATGCACATTTCTAGAATCTCTTCTGTAGAAGAAGCAGTTTCAATGGAAAACTTTTATCTACTGTGGATATGGGGAATAATTGACCACCATGTCCAATAATAATTTCAATTTAACAATGCAATTTGTCCATGATTTCAGTGGGGCTTTGAGGCTGACATGGTAGAGCTTTATTCTGATCTTTGACACTTAAGCTTTCTTGTACAAGCTTCTGCACTGTTAGAGCAGTGACACTGGCACCATGAAGTCCACCACTGCACATTTCCCTGGGATTCTGGGTTTCCTTGAGCATGTTGAATTGTGCAGGCTGTTCTGCCCTGCACCCTCGTGTCTGCTGCAGCCAGATGCCAAGGCTGCATTTGGACTCACCTGGCTTTAACCCAAACCCCTTGGGGCTGCTGTCCAGCCTCTGCACAGCCTGCACCACGTGCTGGAGAAATTGCTCTCTTCTCCCTGGAGTGCATTGCTATCAGTGCTGGAAGTGGCTGGTCTCAGCCCAGTTTGGGAATGTTAATTATCCACACCTTTCATTCCAGGGCAATGTGCTCCTAGGCAGCCAAACGTTTGCTGGAATGCAAGCTCACCTTTGGAGCTCGGGGCTGGAGCTCTGCCAGTCTGTCCTGCAGTTCACAGGCACCCCAAGGGTGTTTGTTCTGTTTGTAGGAACTGATGTAATATTAAAGCAGGAAGAAATGATCAAATGTTGAGCCTTTTCATGGTGATATTGTAAAAGCATTCCCTTGTCACAGGTAAGCTTGGGCTGCTTGTACAACCATCTCTAAGCTTAAATAGGCACAAATATTCCAGATCTGCTATGAACTGCAGCCTTTACCTCCCTCCTTCCAGCACACAGCTGATCTTGTCCCTGCTCCCCTGAGAACACAAATATCTTTCAATACACATCCCTCCAATCACAACTACAATGAATATATTTTTTGCCAGCTGGCCAGGGTTCATTCTGAAAGTCTCTCTTTCCTGGTCAATAAACTTAATCATTACTTTTATGTTCTTCGAAGCTCTTTATTTAGCTCAGTTTCATATGTGACTTCACATCTACTCCTAATAATAAAACTTTTATTTTTCAAAATTTGGGAGTTAAATTAACAATTTAACAGAGAGATGTGAAGTTTCATATTAATAACTTAAAATACAAAAACACAATTAGTTTCAAGGTCAAAAGGAACTAACTATTTTCATTCTTCTTCCATTTTAAAATTTCTTCCATTTTAAAATTTAGGTTGCTGGTGGAGGCAGAACCTGTAGGATTTAGACCAATTATTTGTGGCTATTTTGTATGCCTTAGGAATATTCTGTAGACTGCCAGCATTGGATATAAATGTGTTAGAACTGAGAAGTCTTGTTCTTGGGGTCATTTTTATTTTTTGCAGGAGTCAGCTCCTGCTTTTTGTTGTTGTAGGGCACTGTCTTTACTTCATTAAAGCTTTCACACATGTAGAACCCCCTTGCAGCAGATGTTGAACATCATTATTAGAGAAATATTAGAATCTTTCAGAGTACAAGGCTAAGTATATTAAAAATTAAGCCAACAAGATTTAATTAATAAAGCAAGTAAAACTTAATGTTTGGAGAA
>VZTT01076756.1:21205-48246 GCA_013400855.1 Buphagus erythrorhynchus | reverse complement strand
CTCTTTAGATTCTTACCAGCAAAATTTTGTAGGATGTTTCCTGAAATATAATTGGTTTCCTTCTGGAAGCCACAAATGCTTTCAATATATATATATTAATAAATTTTCTATAATATATCTCAATTTTCCTTGAACTTTTTATCAGTTCTGACTAGCTGTACTGTAAAGTTAACTAAAAGTTGGGCTATAATGTCTGAGGAAAGAACATGCCTTCAGTGAGAGCTTAATTTGCTCCCAGCTTTCTTGATTTTCAGATCTGTGGCACATAACACCTTTGTGGCTCTGCTGACGTCTTTGCCTGAACTTTGTGGTGTGTTTTTTATACACTTTGTTCCAGCTGAGCACAATAGAGGTTTGTCTGGTTTAGAATTAAGTGTACAATTAACTGTTCTGTCCAACAAGATAAACAATACTGATTAACTCTTTCTTTCTGTGTAAAGATAAATCCCTATAAGCAATTCCTGATTCTTTGTGCTGTGCAATACACCAGTCTGAATGAGAAAGCAATCATGTCCACTTTTCCACTTTCCTTCTTTTTTTAAAATGAAGAATGTGGTAAGTGAATTAGAGTTTACTTTTTCAAACCCAGTATTTTTAGGGTATTATTTCACTAGGCAGATTCTGTGCTATTAGGGAGCAAATGGACAAATGTATTGGCAACAAACCAGCTTGCCAGACCAGTCTTAATAAGAATTTCTGTGCTAATTATCCTCATTTAATGCTACAAGTGCACATTTTCTGCTCAGAAGTTTATAGATCCTTATAGTTTATTGCTTTTGTCTCATCATAGAAAATCTATGAAGATGGAAGCTGTATATCTTCCTGCAGAGTCTCTATTTGGAATATGTGCAAACAAACAAGATCTTTGGAAAATTACAAGTTCCATTACAAACATTTTATGCTGTGAAACTCTTCTGCCTTCCTGTCATTTGATTTTTCTTTTTGACAAAGCAGTGGTTTGTGTTTATTTCCTTTGTGAACCAAGGAGCAATACATGTGGTTTTGTATTGCCCTGTGTAAATCAAATCAACACAACACTAATGAAATCCTTGAGCACTGTTCCCTTCTCTCACTGTGACTCCTTTTTTCCTGTGTGCTGAATTTTTATGGTGTAGAATTATAGGATGTGAAATGTGAAGCAGACTTGCAGCATAAGAGCAGGTTTTGTATCCCTCAGAAGGGAGGCATGGAATGACTGATACAGAGCTTGCAGTCCTTGATCTGAGACTCCCAAAAACTTGTCCTGCACTGTTTCTTTTCTCTCTTTCTTATGCCATTGGTATTCAAACCAAGGAATCTCCAATGGAAAAAAACCATCATTTATCTTCTCTTCCTTTTTTTTTTTTTTTTGTTGTTGTTGCAATGGGACCAAATGTGATTTCTCTCCGAGTTAAAAAAGTATGAAGAGCTCTTTTTATTTTTCCATTGAGTTCAAGGCAGATAAAGCCTTAAACTGAATCCACCACTGACCTGAGACTTCTGAACTGTAACACACACCCTCGAGCAGACCAAGGGTCAAACACACCCCTGCACAGTGCCTTAGAACAAATCTTATGATCTAAGTGCCCCATAAATGCTGAAAAGATGAATTTTCTTTTTATGGGGATAAATTTTACCTAACTCAGGGTACACCTTGTGTTGAGTGTAAGTGTTTGGAGAGATCTTTGAACTTTAATTGCAGTGGAGTTGAGAACAGTGCAGGTACAGATAATGCAGCCCAGTCTTTGTTATCCAGTGCTCATAACACCAATTTGTTAAAGTTCAAAAGAAATCAGCATGGCTTGCTGGAGTAGACACAAGATGTTGCTAGTGCAGCTTTGCCATTGTTTGTGAGGCTGAGGTGTCACAACTTCTGTAGGTATAAAATCTACAATAACAGCAATAAAAATATTTGTGCCTTCTATGGCAGCAGATAGAGTAATATTAGTTAGTAATTAATTATTATTAATTAATGCATCTGCAGATTTATAAAGTGTAAGTAATATACAAAACCAGCTCCTATGGAGTTTTTTCCTAAAGACATAGAAAGCCACCTCTAGTTGAGATGAATTCTGTTTGCTCCATGTTTTAATCTTAAAGCTCTGGAATTCAAGCTGTGTTTATGCTTTACAACTGATCACAATCTCTAAGATTTTTTATCCTTTACTATGCAAACTTAATTCTGGTCCTATATTTCTAGAGAAACTGCTTGTGGAAGCAAGATTTAAAATTTGTTTTGCATTAGTATTTAAGCTTGAGATTGAAATCTGCACTAATGAATTGCAGATGCACACTTTTACTTAGGAGCTGGATATGGTAGGATCACCAAGCTGGCAATAATAAATAAATAAAATAACAGGAAAATATTTCAGTAAATAGACATTACTTGCCTGGATCTTGCAGACAATTTAGAAGATAAAGGGATTGTCATGGATTTACTTATTCTCACCTATTTTCTGGGGGTTTGTTGTTGTTTGTTTGTTTTTTTGTTTGTGGCTGGATTTTACTTTCAAACTAATGTCAGCCTTTAGAGCCACAGACTCAGTAAAGTTAGAAAAGAACAAGTAGGGTCACCCAGAGGAGGTTGCCCAGCACGATGCTGATGTAGTCAGGTTTTCAATATCTTCAGAATCTGTTCAAGCCCCTCTGGACACCAACAGAACCACCTTGTACAGAACTCACTGCTCTATTTTCCATGTCATCTAGTAACTCCCTGCAGATATCCTCCTCCCCATTTCCCAGGACATTAAGGAAGGGGTTAAAGGCAAGGACATGGTGTCAGCCCCACAGACACATCACTAGTGACTGGCTTTAGCTGGAATTCCTGTGGCTGATGACATTTTTCTGGGCTCAGCCATTCAGCCAGTTTCCAGTGCACCTCCCTGTTGCTCACCTAACCTGCATGTAAACTATTTATCTGGGGGTCTGCTATGTGAGAGAGTGTCAAAAGCCTTGCTAAAGTCAAATAAACACCATCCCTTGCTCTCCTGTCACTCACCAAGCTAGTCAGGCTTCCAGCTTGGCCAGGCATTATGTGCCCTTTGGAAATTCATCCTGACTGCTTCTGATACCCTTTATATCCTTCAGTGTCTGGAAAAGGGTTCCAGGATTATTTGCTTCACCAGATTCACAGGGATGCAGGTCAGGTTGAACAACTTGCAGTTCTTTAGATCCTCCTCCTTTCTGTTTGAGCAGCCAGAGATGGCATTTATTCCTTCCATTCCTCAGGAAGCTCCTCCAGTTGCCATAACCTTTCAGAGGTAGCCAGGCAAGGCCAGCAGGCAGCATGCTCAGCTCTCATGGCTGCATCCCACACAGCCCAGGGACCTGTGTGTGCCCAGTGTGTTTAAGTGTTTCCTCACCTCGCCCTCCTCAAATCAGGGCAAATCTTCCTTGCTCCAAAAATAAATCCATTAAGAGCAAGATAGAGCAGCATCCTGCCATCAGGATTAAGACCTTTGATTTTAATCTAATTGGGCATTTTGGTTTTCTTTTTTTTCCCATCACAATGGTCCTGGAAGGTGCTGAGCATCCAAAATTCCACTGACAGTTTCTTGGCCTCTGAGTTCTCAGTAACATTTCACAGGATCAGCCTCTCCAGAACCACTTACAAGTTTCGTGTGTAAACTTGAGGAATGAATCTTGGAGATATGACATACATTTTGTTTGTTATTTTAGGCCACTTTATACTTGATCTGATCTTCAAGGTCAGTGTTCTTGTCTCTTTTGAAAGACAAACAGTTTGTGTCTTTCTCTGGCCAGGACATCACATCTCAGAAGTGACAGAGCTGCAGTTCACATTTCATCTGCTCTCAGAGCTGGCTCTGACAGCTGCCAGGAAAGGAGCAGAGTGTTGTTCCCTGCCTGCATTTATGGCTGGGCCTCCATCATTTCTGTAATTCCTTGGTGCAGCAATGTCCTGGGAAAGTTTTGATGTGACGTGGGTAGGTGATAACACAGTGCTCACACTAATGTGAAAAAATGGGGATGTCCATGGACCAGGAGCAGGGTTTGAAAGTTGTCTCCCCTCCACACAGGGTTTGTGTTCTCCACCAAGAACCTTCCCACTGAGGGATGTTCTTCAACTATTCCACATCAGGCCTTTAAGAGAAAGAATTAGTGAATTGAAAGTTGTCTTCACTCCACACAGGGTTTGTGTTCTCCACCAAGAACCTTCCCACTGAGGGATGTTCTTCAACTATTCCACAGCAGGCCTTTAACAGAAAGAATTACTGACAGTTATCCGGGCAATTTTCACATGTCTCAATATATTTATAGTGAAATTTTTGTGATTTTTTTTTTTTTGTGGATTTTTTTGTTAAGCTTCTCTCATTTTTCAGCCCACAAATGATCACTTCCTCGACTTTCCCATTGTTTGATTCCCAGGACCAAAATGTCCAGATAAAATCTTAGTCAGTAAAGTGAATTTCTGATGGGAAATGTAAAATTGTAGAAATTCCCCAAAGGACGAAAGTTTGCAAATGTTCACATTTCATTGTGATTTGTTTTTTTCAACATAGTATTGTATGTAATACAATATTATTTTAAAAAGTGGTGGCATAAAAGTGATCACAATTGAAAAGTTCAAGCTATGTACTTTTTTTGGGAAGGACAAATAGGGATACTAAGCCATAAAAAACTGTTTCATTTGAAATTTTTGTTCTATTTAAATTTTATCAGAATTGGCATGTGAATTTTAGTAATTTATCCCAGGGAAACTGATCATTTTCTAATTGTCGTTATTGTATTATCACTATCAGCATTTACAGAGGTTTTTGCTTTATTTTTCTGTATTCTGATAGGTGAACGAGAAAATTTAGGAAAAATCATCTGTATTTACAAGGATTTGTCTGTATTTACATCCTGACTCTGTAGCCTGCCCTTTCCCAGTTCTCTCAGCTTTTAAAAGAAATTCTGGGGATGTTACCAAAGGTCTTTTCTCTGGGACACGCTGCTGGGAAGAGCTGGCAATCTAAACAAAGGAGAGGAAGGGTAGAAATGTTCATGTCACCCTCTTGCTAATGGAGTTGTGATAAACTCTCTGGAGTCACCAACTGACCCTGGGACAGAGCCAGAAACTGAACCCTGTGACCCAGCCCTGGGTGCAGCACAGTAATTTTACTTTTACTCTTTCACCAAGGAAAAAGGAGGAGCAAGTGAGAGGCAGTAAAAACGGAGCAATTGGCTGTTTATTTCCTGAGGATGGTTTACACCTCTCACCTGGAGCACCAGCACTGGGTTCACTTAAAATCACCACACTGAATAAAGCCCCTGTCTCAGACACAATCTCTTTACCATTTAGAAATATTTATTTCATTATTGAGACACTCACATGACATGGCACCATTTTCTTAAACCCCATAAATATTCCTGGTCCTGCTCTGAGAAAAGTAGTTAATGAAATGCTGGCCCCTACTCCAAATTGTAAATAGAGTTATTTCTCTTCTACAGAAAGATGCCATTGTAGTGACCAAAGGAACTTCCTGCTATTATTTGTAAACTGCAGGAGGCTAAACAACCTAGTGCATTATAAACTGTGCTCTCACACTCAGATATTCACATACATTGCTAAAGAATTCATGCTTTGTCTGGGGGAAAATGAAGTCCCAGAGGTAATTTCTGGACTGTGTGGGAAATAATGCCTCCTGCAGAAAATTTATAGCTATGATTGTTTGATTGAAATGAGGAATATAGTGTTAAATGTTTTTAACAAAAGCATTCAATTGTTTCATGTTTTTCAGCTGACTTCTGCCACTGCCAATTTACAGAAATTATAAATCCTGGACAGAGTTCCAGGTCACTTCACAGGAACTAGTTTAACTAAATTCAATGTATTGTTTTGATCACATCATAAAATTATTCATTGATTATGCATTTAATTTGAACTTATTGCTGGTCTACGTTGAAAAGAATAGGTTTTCTACCAAAGTTCATAAAACATAATCTGGGAATAGCATTAGTAAATGCAGGAAATGTTTATTTGGGTGTATGACTGACAGTAAGGCTTGTCTGAGAAACAGTAGATTGTTTGTCCTGAGGAGGGTCTTTTCCACCTGTATTTAGGTGACACTGAGTGTGACAGGTGTGACAAGCAGACAGCAAAACCTGTCCCTGCAGATGCCAAAGCATCCTGCAGCTTTTGTCCTGGGCTGGTCCTGGCAGTTCTTGTGCTGGGCTCATCCTGGCAGTTCTTGTCCTGGGCTGGTCCTGGCAGCTCTTGTCCTGGGCTGATCTATGCAGTTCTTGTCCTGGGCTGATCTATGCAGTTCTTGTCCTGGGCTGATCCATGCAGTTTTTGTCCTGGGCTCATCCTGGCAGTTCTTGTCCTGGGCTCATCCTGGCAGCTCCTCACATGGCCCTGCAGAGCTTGGGCTGGAGGCTCAGACTGATCAGACAGGGGGAGAGCTGTGAGGCCCCTGCACTCTGCTCCCTGCAGGAGCTGCCCTGGGCACGCTCAGCCTGATGAGTTTTCTCATCTCTTAGGATGAATTTACAGGACAGATGAGCACTGTGTTCATCTGCATGGAAAAGGGGCAACTCTGAGATGAAATTCGAGTTTACACTAATTATTTTGAACCAGAACCGTACAGGACTTTTTTTTTTCCTGCAAAGAAGAAAGTGTGATTTCCCAACCTGACTGCTAAAAACTCAACTTTCTGACATGTCTTTTCCCCTGCTTATCTCAGAGTCCTTCACCTCTTTCAGGGAGGTGCATTAAACCCCACAGTCTTACCTTTACTGTCCTTCCCCTTTCCAGCTGTTCTTGCCTTCTGAGATCTCTGATAATGTTTTTTTGGAGTTTGGGGGGATTATCAGCAGGTGCACAATTTCCTTTTTGCCTTAGCTGCTGTGTCAGTGGAAGGAGCACGAGTGCAGCCTGCCTGTTCCACAGCAGCTGGGAGCCACAGCTCCTGCTTATAAAGCACATTGAGCTGGGTACATGCTAATGGCAGATAAGGGTAGATTAGTGATTGTCATTTCTTTGGCTTCATTGATAATAGGAATAATTGAAAGTGAAGATAAAATTTAACTCTTTGGACTTACATAGATTTGAGAGGCTGTATTGTTTTCACCTACTGACTCTGATGAGGTGAATTTTATTCCTCAGGAGAAAAAAGAATTGATCCCAGCAGTTACACTGAAGAAAACTTCTATGAAATGCAAAGGGAGAAAAAGCCTTGTATGCCATTTTGGTCCTCTGTTCCTTTCTCCTCGAGTCTGAATCCATTTTCCTTTGCACAACACTGCCATTAAACATTGAAAAGCTCAAGGCAGTTGTGGTCTTGCAGTCACCATTTAAGGGATGTTGGGAGTCAGAGAGAAGCACTAAATTGCTTGTCTAGTGATAAGCCAAAGCTATCATTCACTGCATGGGTTTTGGACCAGACAAGGGGCTCATATTAACTCTATACTTGCAGAGATTCCTCAGAGTATGGCTTTTTAAATGCATTTAAATCCCTTACTGTTAACCAGTGATGCCCAGAGCAGCTTTTATTGTTGGGCTTTGAGGAGAGCTGAGAACTGTAGATGAATGATGCAGATACAACCAGGTATTTCCCTGCAAAATATCTATCCATCTATAGCTATTCAACTTCTCCTGTTTAGTTAAACTAATAATTTAAAGATAACTATCGGGCATTTTTCAGCAAGCCCCTCACTGAAACAATTGCATGCTTCATAGTTTCCAAAAGCTTCCACAAAAGTCAGCAGATTTATGATTTAAAGAAAAACACCCTATCACATTCAACAGCTTGTGAAAACAAACTTCCTCCCCAGTCAGACATTCCCTGCTCACGGTGTAATCTTTGTAAAGGGCAGTTACTGGACAGGAGCTTTGGAAATGTTTGGCTGAAGGTTTCTTGTTGTCTCAGTGAAGTTTTTTCTCTTTGCTCTTGTAGTGCCCTGGAGCTGCACTTGATCATAGAATTAAATGCAGCTCAGTGCAAGCAGTTTGTGAAAAAAGCTGAGAGAGGAAACAATCCTCAGCCCCTGAAAAGATGGGACCTTCTGTAGAAATTCATCATCATTTCCCTAGCAGCTCAGCAGGCCTTTTAAAAGGGGCTGGGCTGTGCTTTTGGGAACTGGTCCTCAGCTCCTCCCACGTGCCACCACTGGGCTTGGGAAAAGGAACTGTGGGCACATCTGGGAAAGGAACTGTGGGCACATCTGGAAAAGGGGCAGGGTTTTCCACCCCAGGTAGCAAATCCAGGCAGGAATATTGCCATGATACTCGGTTTTTTACTTGGAGACTGAAAGTGATGTGAGGAAAATAAAGCAGCAGACCAACCCAGAGTCTGTTTAAAGGTAGGGTGTACAGTAAATAGGGTCTTCATCATCTTCTTGCTCTTCCTTACTAAATAAAAGAAAAAAGATGTGATCTTTTACTTACACAGCTAGTCTCCATTTTCCTAATGCAAGTATTTCTCAGTTATGGTCCCAATGTTTCCCAGCCCCTTGGGAACTGAGACTACTTCAGTCAAAGTATGGCAGCAATGTTTGAACTTGCTCATATGGATTGGCTAAAAGTAACAGTGAAATCAAAAATGCTTCCAGTTGCTCAGCAAACCATAGCCCCTATAATACTGCATACTACTTAGGAATATAACCACAGGAAAATCAGGAAGCTGGGAGATTTCTCAGAAAACATAACTGGACTCTATTTAACTTATTCTCTGAGGTACCTTTAAAAATTCAGTTATGTAATAAATGTGGTCAGGAATTATTTGTTGAAATGGTTTATGTGTGTGTTGGAAAGTGGCACTTCATCAGAACCACAACTTTTTTTCTTTTTCTGAAATATTAATCCAGTTTCAATAAAACTTTCAACAGGACAGATATTTTAAGTGCAAGGCAGAATTGGTGGGCCTAGAACTGGGGCTGGTAGCTGGGGATGTCTGTCCAGGAAAAGTTGTTAGTGCAGAAAATGTGAAAACAGAAACAAATTAATGCATATGGCCCATAATTAGAATTTAGCTGGAAATTAAAGGACAATGTGTAGCAATGGGAAGATAAATGCAATGGAACAGATTTCCAATTGAAATATCAAAAATATTCATGTGGTAAGGCACATATTCTTATTTAGCTAATAAGGGTTTTGTGAACTTCTGTTTGTGAAAGGGACCATGTGTGTGTTTGCCTCTAACTGCAGAGGGGGAAAGGGAGACACTTTCTGTTCTTGTATTTTTAAAAAACCTTCTAAATTCTTGTCTTCATCTTCCTGCCACATGGTATCAGGCTTTGAGCTTAAGGTGAGAGGGAGCAATAAAGCCTTTCCCTTCACAAATTTATTTGTAAACTCTCACTTTATACAAGCATTGAATTAGTTGCCCAAGTGGAAGCTAAGCCATGCCATCTAAATTTTGTGCATTTTCCTGGATTTAATTCATAGTTATAGTGACATTTCTTGATTTAACAAAGCCCAGGAAGGGGAAAAATGTGACAAAGAGCTGGAGTGAGAGACAGAATTATCAACATAAGAATCCTATAATGCTTAGAATGATATTCATTAGCAAAAGATATTTTAGTTTTTCTTTTCTGTCTGTTTATTTCTGCTCTGAAATATCTGCAAAATTTTAAAAAGTAGTACATTGTATTTTCACCTAGGGAATCTGTGGAAACCTTGAAAAGCACAACTATAAGTGCAGTAAGGCACTTTCTGTTCCTTTAAAATGATAGACAGAATTAAGAACATGTTATTTATTGCACAATGCTAGAACTTACTAAAAACAACTCAGTGTTCTTAAAAAAAAAGAAAAATTATATTTGGAAAAGTTATGTTACAGTGGGTCACAGTGAACATAATTGTCACCACTAAATCAAAGATAACTCTAAAATTAAATTTCAGGTCCATCAATTTTAGGCCTCTAAGAGAACATCAAATCACTGAAATTTTAAGAGAGCAATAGAGAATGGCAGATTGTTTGTTCTGTATTCTCAAAAAGCAGTAACCTCCTGAGAAATGAGGGACTTGAGAGCTAGAGAGCCTCTCCCAATAGTGATGTATTGAATGGAGTGCTTCTTTTCAAACTGAAAACATGGAGATTAAAATAATTAATCTCGAATAGTTACAGTGCACCCTATATGCTCAGTGGTTTGTCATTCACGTGCTGTAACTCTACACAGTTTTAGCACCTAAACTGCTAACAGAAAGTGTCAGAAGATGTGCCAATAAACATCTATAGAAACAGGTATTGGATAAGGACTATTGGCATCTTTAACAAAATTAAGCAACTACTAATGAAGTCTCATTTTCCTGTCACCTTTGAACACTTGGTGACTCTGACAGGATACAAAGGGGCCCAATCCTGATGTGATTTATGGGAGGTCAGCTCCAGTGGGATGTCCCAGCTATAGCAGTTTTAGCTGACAGATGGAAAATAAGATTCTAACAAGTCTTGATTTGCCTTAGTTATGTCCATAAGACACTTGGTGCCATGATCATGGCCATGTTATTAACTCCTCCTGCCTACACCAAGCCCTCAAGCAGCCCAAATCCAGCATTAAAGCCCTGGCACAATTCCTGCTAAGCCTTGGAAGTTGCAATTTGATGGCATTTTCCCTAAACCTTTGACCAAAATTCCAAAATACCAAGGCTTTGAACTGGCTTTCCTGTTCCTAACTTTGGCCATCTGAAAGTCAGGCCTCAGTCTAAACTGGGTGTCTGCCCATGCTCTCAACTTTGTCAAAAGAGCAGAGAGAAGGAAAAAACCCTAAAACCTATCAGAGAGAAATCTGCACATAATATTTTGGGGGTGTATTTTAGGGATGGGGTTAATTTCTCCCTCTCCCACATTTAGTCACACAAGTGATTTCCTGGATTAGTTGTAGGGCTCCACTCTGGGGAAATGTGCCCCTCCCAAGGATGGGCACTTGCAATCCCAGAAGGATTTGCCTGTGGTGCAGAATGAGCAGCTGCAGTCTGGATGGGGGCCTGCAAAGTGCAGCCCTGCAAAGCCTGGGCTGAGCTTGAGTTGCTCTGATTATTGCTGCTTTCTGTACATCACCATTTTTTTCTGATCACAGCCACAACAAGACACCTTCTTGTGTCTTTTAGGAGAAAAGTAATCCCTGTGTAAGGAATTTCAGCTCTCTCAGAGGGCTGTTCCTCTGTGGATATTTTAATGAAACTGAATTTTTCATTCTTTAATGAAAGCAGACTGACCATCATGGGTGCTGTGTCACCTGTCCTGTTACTTTAGCAGTGTGAATTCCTTCTGCCTGATTGCTCTCTGTGATGGCCAAGGTTTAATCTGGCAGCTCTGAGAATGCTCAGGATATGTGAAGGTATGGATCCACTAATCATCTGGTTTCCTTAGGAACCTTTAACCTTCCTCAGTTACTTTTGACTTTTAATTTAATTAATGTCCATTTCAATAGCACTTGAAACAGATATTTCAGTTTGGATTATTTGTACTTTTGAAGGAGGGGAGAGTAGGGGAAGACAAACATTCCTGAAGAGAATGGTGATTTACACTGTGATTTACCAGTCACATAACTGACAGTGCTAGCACTCAGCACTGAGAAGAAAGGACATTTAACCATGCACTAATATATGGTGCTACTAAACCTGCTTCAGAGTTTACTGGTGGGGGCTGCAGCTGTTTATTTTGAAATTTGGTTGGTTGTTGGTTTTTGTATGTTGCAGAACCCCTCCTGCTGGCATGAGGAAAGGGATGTGTTTGAGAGAAATGTCCAGCAAGAGAGAATCACCAAGGCACCACATCTGGATCTCAGAGACCTGTGCTCAGTTTTCACCTCTGACAAGTGTCTCGACCCAGTGACAGCACTTTGCTTCTCCTTGGATTGCATCTGCAGCTAGAAAATGAGCAGAGGTGTTGAAAGACTCCATTAATCTTTGTGGGATGCTCAGACATGGCACTCCAACTGCCTGGACACAGAGCTGACAGCCAGGACTGGCAAATTACTAATTGCTTTCCTTCAGCTCAGGCTTTTTTGGGTTGCTTTGTGACCTGTTATGTGGGAAGACACCAAGAAAAATGTGTTAACTATTAAGGATGTGACTGTAAAATATGGATTTGTCTGTGACAGAGCCATGCTAGAATGATAAAGAGAAGCTTCATTTTTCTGCTCTATTACTTTTCTTCACACAGCAGGGTAAAGGGTGGTTAGATGAAGATTTGAAAAAATTTGTGCAGAGGCAAATGGGAAGAAAACTCTGAATTCTGTCAAGAGTACCTTTCCTGCTTGTGAACTCACCCAAATAAAATTCATAGTGGGATATAATAAAACATGGGTTTCCTCATAAAACACTTGATCCAGCCTTTAGCTGGATTACAAAGATTTGAGTTGAACTAGGGCTGATCCTAGCATCACTTTCCTTTCAAGGAAATCTATTGTGCACATTTTCTCGACTAAGTGCCTACAGTATTTCTGTGCTTTTGCCATATGATAGCACAAGTGTTGTTTAAATAAGGACTTTTTAGGTGCTCCTGTTCCTCAGGAAGAAAAAGTCCCTGGACTCAGGGCAATACATAATCAGGCTTTGAGAAACCATTGTGTTTTTTAAAAGGTAAATGGTGACAAAACTAAAGAGCCCAAAATGCCTGGACAACCAGTTCTGGAGGTGAATTCTCCCAGAACCCTTGCTGCTACACAGGAACACTGAAATACCATTTCTGTGCTAAATATTAACACCAGTACCACAGTTCCTGTTCCTCTGAGATGCTGACAGAGTGAGTCCTGAGGTAAGGGATATATGTGTTTCAGCCACTGGGGCTTTTGACCTTTGCAATATTTGTTTGCCATTTCATTCTCCCACCTATGACCCAGAGATTTATGGCAGAGCAAACTTATTAATCCTAACAACCATGTTTTCATCTGGAAGCTGGGCTGACTGTCAATAAACATCAAAAGGAGTCCTTGGCTTTCAGGAGCACCTGTGAGGAGAGAAGGCTCGTGTGTCACACAGCATTGCTGCAGGGAAAGCTGTTTATTGTGCTGCATTATCACTGGGAAAGCTGGCAGGGCTCCTCACACTCTGCAGAGCTCAGCACAACCTCTTCGAGGGTTGTTTTAGTCTGGTTGGTTTTTCNTTTTTGGGTTTTTTTTGTTGTTGTTTTTTTTTTGTTTGTTTGTTTTTTTGTTTTGTTTTGGTTTGGTTTTGGTTTTTTTGTTTTTTGTTTTTTGTTTTTTTGCCTGTGTGTGTTTTCTTGGCATGCTTTTCAGTAAGGTCTTCATCTTTTTTTTTTTTATTAATCAAAAGCAAGTTTTAGATCTGAGTCTACAGCTCCTCCAAAGACAAAGAGTCTTTACAAAATTGACTGGGGCTAATTTTGGTGAATAAGCTTCATGCTGTGGACCCAGGCCAAAGCCCACTGAAGCCAGCTGTGATCTTTCCACTCACTTCTGTGTGTTTGGCCTCACATCCTTGGGGCAAAATGCTACCCCTGTGAGTCACATGAATGCATTTTGCCCCACAATTAATTAAAATTAATTTGATTCATGAGACTACTCATGAGATCAAAATGGTAATCAATGTGAGAGTGATGGATTAGCAGAGAATGTTGTCACCACCACTACACAGTCCACGTTTTACATTTATTCCTTGAGTTTTGTGTTATTTTATGTTCAAGAAGTAACAGTTTCATTTTGTGATTATCCTGCTTGCTTGCATTTGCAGTGCCTGTTTTTATAATATTTATGCATCGATTTGTGAGGTTTAGTTGGAGATGAGAAGCTGTATCTTTTAAAATTTTCAGCAGTTTTAGTGAAGAAGGAAATTGGATGATATTGCAAAAACGTCTATAAAATTTAAGGCACTAGAATTACAAACCTAATATTGAAGTAAGTGGTGTGAGCTTCAAAAACAGCGGATAATAATATGAATTTTTGAAAAATTTATACAACATAATTTGTATTTAATCTGTATTTATAAATTTTAGAATTTATACAATATAAATATGTATCTGAATAAATTTTTTAAAAAATGGTCCTTTTTTCATTATGATTAAGTAACTTGCCAAGAAAGACCTTCAGATTTGACAAGCCATGTTCCATCTGTGTGTAGGATTTCTTACAGGAATGAAAGCTGATTCTCTTTGGTGCTAGTAAAACTATTAATTTTTTTTCCCTAATCATGCTGTTTATAACTGAACAGCTTAATGCACCATCAGCTGTGCAGAATTCCCTGGGGATTGCCATGCAGACTGCGGATGTGATCCCAAGTGTGTTTTTATGGAGTGCTCCCTGGACAGGGGGATGATCCTGAGCCCACCCATGCCATGCCATGCCATGCCTTGCCATGCCATGCCATGCCATGCCATGCCATGCCATGCCTTNTTTTTTTCCCCCTAATCATGCTGTTTATAACTGAACAGCTTAATGCTGTGCAGAATCCATTGGGGATTGCCATGCAGACTCTGGATGTGATCCCAAGTGAAGGGTGTGTTTTTATGGAGCACTCCCTGGACAGGGGGATGATCCTGCAGCTCACCCATGCCTTGCCATGCCATGCCTTGCCATGCCATGCCATGCCATGCCATGCCATGCCATGCCATGCCATGCCTTGCCATGCCATGCCATGCCATGCCATGCCATGCCATGCCATGCCTTGCCTTGCCATGCCATGCCATGCCATGCCTTGCCATGCCATGCCATGCCATGCCATGCCTTGCCATGCCATGCCATGCCCCTCTCCTCTGCCCTGGAACTGTCCCCAGCCCCCAGCAGCATTCCCAAACCCCCCAGCCCCAGCTCCAGGTGAGCTCTGGCTCCAGTGGGGAGGCTCTGGGAGCACCTGGAGCCCCCAGGCTGTGCCCACACTCACATTCTCTGTCCCCTCCCCTGCACTGTCCCCTCCTGGGGGCTGCCCAGCCCTGCCAGCCAGGGAATGCCATCCAGTGAGTGGGAGTGCAGCCTCCAGCCTCCAGCACTAATATTTGATGATATCCATTTCTGGTTATGAACAATTTGCCACAAAACCAAAAAGTACCGACTGTTCTCAGAACCCTTTTTTTTTTTTTTTCTCCTTCCTGCAAATTCATGCTTCCTTAATCTTCCTAGGTTTTTTTTTTTATCAGTTTGTTTTTCAAGTGTTTGTTTAATTTATGAGTTTATTGATTTTCCAAGAACTTTTGCTAGTAGCATGATTTGCCTGTGTTTTTCCAACAGGAAATGAAATCAAGACTGGTGAATGATGCCAATTGTCAAAACTTTATTAACAGCAGAGAAATGGGGTTTTTTTTGAGAAAAGTTGAGTTTTACCACCTGTGTTCTCAGTCCTGAAGATGGTTTTTCTGTGAGGACTTGGGCAAATCTCATCCCAGCACTCCACCCCTGTGTAACACGGGATAATGTGTTACCCAGCCTAGAAAAAGCACAGTTGAAAGTAGAAATAGAAAGTCTGATGATAGGGATGAAAGCTGTTCTAGCTGAGCCACATCTTGGAGCCCTGAGGTTTTTACAAATTAGCTTTTGATGTCCAGCTCATGATTCTCAACAGTTTAAAAAAAATAAGTTAGAAGAATAAAGCCAAACAGAATGTGACATAATCCTTCACTCACTTTTTACTCAGACAATAACTGGATTTTCAGCCAGAGCTTGCTTATATGCATGCTGAGCAAAAACTATTAGGGGTCCCTAGAGGAGTAAATCATTTTTTATTGTAATCTGTGAGAGTGTCTTCTCTGACATCCACTGCATTGGATGGGTTGGATTGAGTTGTACAAGAAGAGAAGAAAAAAAGGCAAACAAACCCCAAGCTTAAATACCACAGTACTCAATGGAAATTTGCTTTCAAGAGTTTTCAGGGTTACCCATGTGGCAGAATGGCAGTTGTTTATTCCAGCTGGATGGTACAAAATGTCTCCTTTTACCCAGCTATTGCTAGGAAAAATCATCTTTCTTTTATAAAACATGTTAGTTCTACTGTGGGTTCTTTTGGGTTTTTGTTGTTTGTTTGTTTGTTTGTTTGTTTAATTCTTTGCTTTGAGTTATCCCTTATAGGATTAATATGTGTAAAAGGCCAGAGCTGTGTCCTGTCTTCTGGAGCTGGGGTGATAAACCCAAGGAGAGTGCAGGGGTGGTTCTCACCCAGTGCAGCAGTGCAGTGGCATGCTCTGGAGCTTTGGGAGGGGTGGTGGAGGGGCAGGGGTGTCACAGTGACAGGACAGCTTTCTTTGAAAACTCCTCAGCAGCAGCGTGCTGGCTTTACTGAGACAAACTGGAGGAGATGTAAATTGGAGCCACGTGCACCCATGACAAAACAAAAGGAAACATGTTTGAAGGAGAGAGAGAATCAAATGGGAAGATTTGGTCTAACACATATTTAATGGGAGGCTGATAAGCCTGAGAGAATTCACTGGGACCTGAAGAATAATCCAGACCAGCTTTAGGGGAGGCTCTGAAATTGAAAACTATAAAGTGTAGTTCATGGACTGATACACAAACTGATGGCTCTGAGGGTTTGGCATTAAGCCATCCAAGTACTGAATTTACAGCAGATGCTGAGGGTGATGCAACTCTCAATCTGCTAGAGATAATATTAAAAAAAATTAAAATAGACTAAT
This sequence comes from Buphagus erythrorhynchus, assembly GCA_013400855.1. Classification (NCBI taxonomy): domain Eukaryota; kingdom Metazoa; phylum Chordata; class Aves; order Passeriformes; family Sturnidae; genus Buphagus; species Buphagus erythrorhynchus. Next base: position 31,741 of record VZTT01076756.1, on the reverse strand, counting down.
ACTAACTTTAAAACCAATATTAAGGTGATAGTTTTTCTTCCCAACACCCCCAGTAACAGGGAAACTATGAATGCAAGTGCTGGTCTTTCCTTCCACCAGAGAGCTTTTCTTCTCTCTGCTGGATTGACTCACAAAGTGTCTTTTTATAACAGGTTATTTTGATTGCATTTTCTGTGTACAAAACCTTCTTCTGTAAAATGTGTGAATTTGCATTCCTAGTTTATTATATGCCTGTTGCTGTTCCTAGAGGGCCTGTAATGTTTACAGGGTGGAAAGAAGAGGGCACTTCTCTGTAGTACTGTATAGTCTGTGTGATTTGACAGAGAATTAGAGAGGGCTCATTTGGGTGTGGAAGTTGTGCATGGCTGGCCTGGGATAAGATGCTGTTATTACCTTTACAGAGACAAGCAGGGAGAAAAATCCTTGGAGCTCTATATGAGCAAAGTCAGGATTTTGAGGGCAGTGTGTGGAAATTCACGTTTGCTCTCCACCAGAAATTTCTTTCTCCTATAAGTTTTGGAAAAAAGCCATGCAGGAAGTAATATTTTTTTCCGTAACAGTGGATCCCAAAACACTTTATAAAAGCTTACATTTGTAGCAAAACAAATATGCCTCTGTATGGGCTGCAGCACAAACCACCCAGATAACCATTGCAGAGCAGACTTGCAGACACAAGAATGTTTTCCTCCCCCAGACTTTTTTATCCTTATTAAAACAACCTACATTATCAATGTACCACAGACATAACCAGAACTGTTGAGGCTTGCCAATTAATTTTGTTAGAAAAACCTAAGTTAAGGAGGTAACATCAGATTTAGCAGTCTGGGTTGGACACAGGGATGTCTGGAGCAGTTAAAGCAGTGCAATAGAGAAATGAATCGAGCCCTTTTTCAACAGAACTGGTTTTTAGCGACTTTCACTGTTATAAAACTGAATGACACATTTGTGAATTATGAATTATGGAATTAAGAATTGCAGTTCTATGTAGCTCATATTTTAAGGGCTACCTCTACTGTTAAGCTAGAAAGAATCTCCTTGAAAAAACACACTTCAGTCTGACTAATGTTTCATAGGAAGCAGAGACTGTGCCATAGGGGGTTTTTTTTTATGTGGAACAGAACCTATTAAGCACCTCATGATGTGGAGGCAATTCCAATTACACAAACAGAATTTTCTAGATTTACTGGCAAAGTTACATTTCAGTGTTACAACAAGTGGCCACCGGCATACTTTAAAGCCAAAGCAGCTCTCAAGTAGTCCCACCCTGGTAATTGTCTAGCCTGGTTTTGGATGCAGTCACTCAGAATTCCACATCCAGTAAAAAAGGCAATAACAACTGGCCTGTTCCTTCCTCCTCGTTCAACAGTGTTGTCTTTCTGGAAAACGTACTGTGGTGACTCGAAGCTGCATTAGAGGAAAATGGCCAACACAATCATCTTTTCAACCTGAATCATCTCTGCTGCTAAGGATGCCCTGGAAGGCAGGGAGTGCTGGTTCCTGTGGGTCTCCATGGGCACACAGGGCAGGGCAGAGCTGCCCAGCTGCAGGAGCCCAGTGCTGAGCTCGCCCAGGGGATTGCTCCATCCTCCAGGCAGATGTTTCTCTTCTACACTAATGATGTTTCTCTTCTACACTAATGGAACTCCTGCAGACCATGGCCCTCCCCAGGGGAAAACACCAGCACAGCTGGAAGCTGGAAGGACTCATCCTAATAACAGCATCAGCCACAGTTTGTTAAGAAAAATCCATGAACAGAACAGCAATTACATTTTGGTTTAGCTTGTTTAAAAGAAAACCCACATAAACCAACACTTTTTCTTCTCTGCATGGCCCTCTTAGTTGAAGTGTTTCTTTGTCCTATAGCAATAGACTTGTGTGTGAGAGAAGAGGAAATTAATCTCTTGTTATTTGCCTCACCGTTGCTCTGTCAGTCATAGAATGGGAGAGAGAACAGAATTTGTGTAAGCACTCATTGTGAAAATTCACATCACTTGCCATAATTGATACTCTGTGTCCTAGGCAAAAAAAAGGAGAACTTCATTATACTTTGAGAGCACAGACTGGGTTTGATTTGAGTCTTATACCTGGAAGTGCCTCTTGTAGTGTCAGTCCATTCACATTTGTTTGTGTCACTGTAAGAAGAGAGAAGTGCTCATTATATTTCTCCAGAGGAGGAATGACAATGAACAGAGCTAGGCTTCTATATTAGACTTTGAATGAGAATTGTTTCCAATTCCTTGAAACATTCTCTTTCCTCTTGGGACTTGTGCACCCGTTTTTGTCTAGTCAATGGTTTTGAGAGCTACTTTTAAAATGATAATTAGTGCTAGGGTTCTTATCTGATGTAAATATGTCCTGAAACCTGGAGAGCCAAATTTCATAGAAAGGACATAAAAGACAGGAAATTGGGGAACAGTTTGTATTGCTTTTCAGTTTTCCAGAAGCAGAGGCAAAAATTAAATCTCTTCTCTTGGAGAAATTGTTTTAAATTTCTTCTAGCTCTGAAGCAAAAATGTCTCTACCTTTATCTGTCTGGGTTGGTTTTTTTTTTTTTACATTATGACATAGCTGGGTTCAAACTTTATCTGGCTTCTACAATGCACACATTTCTCCCTGGAGAGACACAATGAGGGGATGTGCAAAGGATTTGATCTATTGGCAAGAAGATAAGAGTGAGGAAAATTAAGATGTTAGTGTGAGAATACTCCTTTTCAAAGCATTTAGGGAAGGTAGAGCACCCAAAAAACCCTCACCACAAAATGGGAACTGCTGCAACTTCCAGCAGTCCAAGGGTTGGGAAACTTGCTGCTCATTTTTCTTGCTATTCATGTCGAGTTTTGGGGCAGGTAACACTTATTAGAACTCGAAAGTTCCACTACAGAAGGAGCATTACACCGTGGCCACCAGCCCCAGCTCCAAGGATTTTTTGTAAGGTGAAACCTCTGTGACTGATGTGGAGGCAGAGCAGGGAAATGAGCAGCTTCCATTCGAGTACAATGGAAAGGGAATGGCAAACAACACTGCATCCCACATTTCACTGGCTGCATAGAAGTGTTGGCTGTTAATAACATCTTCTTAAGATTATTTGTATAGTCTATTTGCCATTATCCATATCAGTTCGTGCCCTTTGTGTATTTTAGATAACATTGTTGTGTTTCCTTTGACTTGACATTTGGTGTGCTGTGAACTTGCCAGTCGTGAGAGCACACTGGGGCTGCCTCGGTCTGATCCCTTCCCCAGGCTGCTCATCAAGGAACAACTCATTATTAGACATTGTAAATTCAGCTTTTACACTGGAGGTCTCTGTAGCTACACTTGCAGGGGCTCTTTGCCTGGGCTTCTTCTGTTTAAAATTATATTGGTTGTTTAAATGCTGAGTAATCTTTCTAGAGTGACATGAAAGAAGTCAGGCAAAGCTCAGCACCTTTTTCTGGCTGATTCTGGGAGATTGTGCCAAGGGCAAACCTGAATTTCTCTAGAGGCTGATCTTGCTCAGTTCTGGGAGTTAGGCTTGGTTTTCTCTAGAAAATTGGCCACTCACATGAGCTTTAATCAGATCCAAAATTCTTCTGCCAGCTGTATGGCTCTCCTGACAATTTCTGAGCAGGATCCATAAAGATCCATCCAATACACTAACCAGAGCAGCCTCCTGTGTATCTGTGCTATTGAAGAGCTGGGATAAGGCATTAGACAAAACCATCTGAACCAGAAAATGTGTATAGAAAAAAACCCTGAAGATATCATCTAATTGCAGCTAAACACTTGCCAAAAAACAGGAATAAATATTGGCTGGATTGCTAATGACCTACTGAGGCTGATTGCTAATGATTAAAAATGTAATCATAAGAAAGAAAAGATGTTTTCAGACCCTACAAAATCTAAGTAACAGCTGTATCTTCAGAAGGAGGTTCCTGAGTAGATAGGATGCAAACTCTTACAGTTCTCCCTGCCTGCCTAAAAGCAAAGACAAAAAAAATGCATCAAGGACAGAGAACAGCTCTTCCCAGAGTACAGGCATTGATGAACCATCACATCTGCCTCTAAACTCCTCTGACTCTCCTGTCATTTGGGAGTCAAGCCCCTGTAAAGGATTAGTACAGCCTCCTAAGATTTGTGAGGATTAAGAAAAGTATTGTGGTTTTAGTTTTTGGATTTCTTTTTCCTCCTTCTGGATCTGAGGCTACACGTTAACCCGATGGCCAGATCAAAACTGTGGAACTTTTACTTGTGCTGACAGCGAGGCACATGGCATTTTTATGCTTCGTTTTCAGTTTCTAGTGTTAAAAAACATTCTGCAGTGTAGACTTTAATTTGTATTACAAGACAGCCTCCCTCTCCAGAAGAAAAACAATATTTGATGCAAAAATTCCTCCTCAGAAAGGCTTCCAAAAATGAAACAAAGGAGGAACAGATGACTCTTTCCAGAATCTGTGTTAAGAAAGGCTCTGAGCAAGTTCCCTCATAGGGAGTACCCAAGAAGTAATTCCCTCTTTAGGAGCACAGAAGCCACCTGGGGTGGTCCTGTGTGACAAAAAGCAGGAAGAGCTGGGTGTCAGCTGCAGCCCAACAGCAGGCAGGGGCAGCAGCAGGATGTGCCCTGCTGCATGGGGCAGCCCAGGCAGGTGAGACCCCCCTGCAGGGCCCCCAGCCCTGGGGGACAGGGGGCTGCTGGCTGAGCCCAGAGCAGGCACCAGGAGCTGTGTGCAGCCAAGGAAAGTGTCCAGGCTTTCCTGTGGGCTGGGCAGGAGGGTGAGCCAACAGTGCTGGTAACTCAGAGAGGAAGCAGAGGTGAAATTCTGACTCTTTTTCCTGCCCAGTTCCCTTGGGATGAGGGTTACATTTCACCAGCCTGCTCCCATTCACACATTTCCACACCTTGCTTGCAGCCCTTTGCTGCTTGCATCTGTGTTTTTGCACTAAATCTTGTCCCCATCCTGACAGCTCATCTCAGTTATTCCTGTGCCTGAACCTCTGGTGCCCCTGTCTCTGCTGTCCCCCTGTCCTTCCTGTCCTCCATCCCTCCTCTCCTCCTTCAGACCATTTTGCAGTTTCATTTTTATCCCCACTACTTGCTCAACAACTGGCTCCCTTCTCAAGGCTTGTTTCACAAGTTTGTCCTGTTCTTCATTGCTGACATAATGGTTGCTCAGCTCTTTCTGTAAGTGAAATAACAATCCTGCTTGCCCCAGATAGAATTTAAGTGCTTCATAGTGGAGAAAACTCTGTGCTTTTTTTTTTTTTTTTGTATTGCAAATTACCAACTGCTTTTTCAGGTCTTTGGTCTTAATAAAGGACACATGGCACTAGAGACTGGAGTAAAAATGGTGTGGAGTGGCTTGTTCCTGATTCCATTTAAGGATTCTCAATGCAAGTACTCTGAAAGACAAAAAGAGTTAAGCTGAGGTTTGCTCTAGGCTTTTGTGATCATGGAAGGCTGGAAGGGAATTAGTTTGTGGGTTTGAAGACAGAGTTCATTTATTCACTTCTTAACCACTCCCATTTCCTTCATCCATTCAGCAGATAAAGCTGCTATCTAAATCAATAGCTGTTAGGCTTAAGATATTTCCTGTCATAGTTCTGGAACAAAAACATTTTCATTTGTTTCAAACTGGAGTCATTTCCACTCAGTGGTAAAATGAATACATGTGTATGTATACATGTCTCTGTATGTGCACATCTACACAGAGATACGAAAAGGATTAAGACTAGGTGTACAATGTGAAAAATGGAACTGGAATAATTAACTATATTAATGAATTTTAGCATGAATAAAAAACATCTAACCTCCTACAGAATGTTATTTGTTCACTGAACAATTGAATAAATAACCCTTTACCTTGATTTTTGAGGTACTTGAAAGATGTATATTTTAATGCCCACTTATAAAAATTTACATTTTTATTGTCACCATACTTTAATTCAGTGCTCTGCCTTCTGTTTGCAGTGTATCAGTCAGATCTGGTTTCAGTTTAGGGTTTCAGCAGTGGCTGCTGCTGTTCTGCTCTTTAGCAGAATTGTCCTGTGTCTGAGTTAGATGTCACTTCCTTGGTTTTTTTCCTAGAAATTCCCCAGGAAGATTATGGAGGTGCTGCACACCTCTCTAATTTTTCTTTCTACCTTGTCTCCATGCCTTAGTTCTGGAGGAGGATGCCCAGCTCTCCAGGCAGGGTAATCCAGCCCAGAGTTCCTTCTCTGAATGTCACAATCCTTCCTGCAGGGCTCACCTTGCTCTGCACTGACTCCTGTCACACCTCTGCAGCTCCAGGGAGCAAATGCACTTTTTCAAGCTGCAGCTGGTAGCATATAACTGACTCTGCATGCCAGGCAAAGCCACTGCCCCCTCTTCTGCTGCTTTCAAGTATTCCTGTGCACTCCAAGATGCCCCAGCTTATTTAGCTACTAAATTCCAAATTCCCTTCGTTCATCATGAACTCATTTAATTTTCTCCAATAACAGCTCTTCCCAGTCTTCTCTGTCTTAATCAGAGACTCTTCTGAACCATTCTTGCTCTGATTAATTTCTTTATTTGCATTCCAATATCCAAGTGTTATTTTCCTCTTTAGTCTCCATTCCTTTGTCTCACTTTCCTCTGTGGTTTCAGCAGGTTTAACTCAGCAATCAAATCAGGCTCTGAGGTGCAACAAAGTGGTTGCCAAAGATCCAGAGCTTCCAGGTGAGGTGAACAAAATCTCCTCCCTGAGCAGCAGTGCATTCATGTGCTCTCACCTGGAAAACGTCTAACAGAGAGTGAATCTGATTTGGTAAAATGAAAGAAATCTCTTTTGAGCTCCTGTTACCTGTGAATTTTCAAATGGCTATAACTTGGCCAAATCTGGTGACTTTTCAGGGCATGAATAAAAGACCAATGTAAGAGCTGCTCTTCTTTTGTGTCAGGATTGCTGCTCCTGTAAGAATGCTCTCTCTTGATGGGGAAGAAGGTAAGGAAGCTGCTCTTAAAAAGAATAATAAATCTCTCTTTTTTCTGCTTGTGTTTTTAGTAATGATTGGGCAGTTTTGGCTGGAATCTTACATCTTCCCTTCCATTAAACTAAAACAAAAAGTCAATCTGAAGCAGAAAATGAACCTGGAAACTTTCAACCAGAACAGTTGGTTTAGTCATGTTTTAAGTAATGGGAAACAGTGTTCAGTGAACTTTAATAATGTAGGTAGTTCCTATTTTACTTATAACAGGAATTTTAGTGTGGAACATATGTGTGTTTCATTAAATAAGCTAAGCTGAAGTCCTTACTGTTTTTACTATGTAATGAGTATTGTATATTTAAGTGTAAGAAAGGTACTGAAACTTACTGGAAATCAGGAGAATGTGAGCTCTCAAGGTGTTTCAGTTCCATAAACCAGTTCTATACGATGTACTGGATAATAAAATTTGATGCACTTCATAAAACAATGTATATTTTAAAAACATATACCATAGTAAAAGTCTGGTGGAAAAAAAGAATTTTTGCTTTCTTTCTTGGGTCTGCCATGGATTTCCTGAGAATGAGCACAATAATTCAGCCTTCTGTTTCCATTTGCCTTATCTTTAAATATTTGTCAATGCATAATCCTTTTTCCTCCTCTGTTTCTTATAAATGCTTCTAAAGGCAGGATTGATCTTTAAATGGGCCTGTAGTAACTTGCATGTTTGATGGTCCTACCTTTTTCTCTTGATTACTGGCAGAATTTAAAATACTGCTGTCAGCTAGTTTTTTTCTAAACCTATTCCAATTCCATATGATGACATGCCTGGCTTGAATTGTGCTTTAAAGCTCTCCTAAATGAGCATAACCCCTTGTATGGGGATGACAGAAGTGACACTGAACTGATTTGGGGCTCCTTCACCAGCCTGACTGGAGCAGTGTCAGTTTTGTGCCTGCACTGTAGGTGGCTGCTATTGGGTTTTTGTAGAGAACAGATATTGTGTTAAAGCCCTGCAGCCTCTGTGGAAGCACAAAACAACGTTTGTTTGTTAACAAAGCTTGTTTACAGTGTGTGTCACTCCTCAGGAGGTGCAGGCTCCTGCTCAGTGTGTGCCAGGGGCAAAAGGGCTGGATGCAAGAGCTTTGTCCAGGCTCTAACATCCAAGTTGTTCAGGGCACTTGGGTACAAATCATTCAGCCAACAGGTTCAGACAGACACCACAGGAGCCTGAGACCACAGGAAACTTCCTTCTGTGGTCCTTTTGTAAGGATATGCATGTGGATTTAACTCAAACAGAAAGTCACTAGTCTACATGCATGTAATTAAATGCCTTTGATAACCTTTAATAGTAAATTACCTGGAATAGGCTGGAACAGATTTAGAATGCAGCAATAATAGGCAGTACAGTGTATGACATTTTGTTTTCTGTTTTGACTTGTCAAACCTGACTGCTTGGACCTGTTTTTGTCTGTGTGTGCACTTTCCTTATCGATGAAACTTCCTTTGAGCATCAAAGACTCCCTTTAGGAAATCAAAATTCCTGGATTATTGAAACAGAGCCTTGTTGACTGAGGCTCTTTTATTAGACAGGTGAGTTTCCTATGGGCTTAGAGTCTTGTGTAAAAAATCACCTTTCTCCCAAACCACTGTAGTGCTTTAGTGAAAACAAAGAAGCATCATGTTTACCTGAGTAAAAAAAACCAGACATTAGAAGGGGCCTTCTCCTTTGTGTGCTGAATGTCTGCTACAGCACAACATTTTCAGCATTTCCTTACCAACCCAAGTGTTTGGAAGGAAAAAAGTTAATTCTCTAAGGACAGGATTGGGGGTTCACATGGCTGGGGGATGTGGGATCCAAATGTCCTGCCTTGGAGACTCAGAGAATCTGCAGAGGTTTTACAGACCCTGTAAGAAGATCATTGCTCAGGAGGGGTTCCAAGCCACATGAAAAGAACAAAACAGCCACGGGGGAATCCCTTACAGACTTTGATTTGGCATTGAAGGCTTTTGGCCATTGTGAGGGTAATCCTGGCACTGGTGTGGAAACTCCAGGCTCAGGCTGAGCTGCCCTGAGGGGTTTGGTTTCTGCAGCTCCAGGAGCGAGCAGGAGCTGCTCTAGGATGTTCCCAATCACAGAACTCCTCACTTGTACCTGAGGGGCACGGGAAACAGGACATTGTCAGTCCCAGGCAGGTGAACAAACTGAGAATTATTGAAATATTTGCAGCTGAGTCTTGTGTCCTTAACTGGATGCAGTCACTGGGAACTCGTCCTTTGGAGATCCCTGAGCTGCTCTGGTGTCAGAGGTGATGGGCTGTGCCAAGCTGACAAAGGTGTGTCCCCATCTCAGTGACCCCAGGACAGCAGTGCCACATGGAGATCTCTGCTCATGCTTCACTCGTGCTGCTTCAGCAGAAGGAAGAAGAAAAGGTTAATTTGAGGCCAGACATCTTTTGTGGTCTTCTTTTTGTTCTCCTTTTCTTTCTGTATTTTCTTTAGGTGTTTCCTCAGGGGAGCCATGGGGCTGTGTCCTTATAGATGTTGGTTTAATAGAGGTGGAGGTTTCCCTGTATTTTTTTCCCCAATTACTGACCAGTTGAAGCACCTCTTCATTTTGAGGCAGATATCCAGGACACGAAGTAGTTCCCAGAAAAGTTGCTTCCCTGATGTGTTTTTCTGGGATCTGTTCCATGTTCTGAGGTGTGCTAGCTTTGAGTTTGCTGCAGTTGTATTAGTTTTAGATAAATTTGTTTGTACTATGTGATAGGAACTAAAGGAAAATCCAGAAGCTGAAGCCACGTTAGGTGAGTTCCCATGCAGGCAAAGAAATGGTCCCAGCCTAAAAAACCTCTCAGGACTAAAGAGAGAAGGATGTGACAAGGATATGAAAAACAAGAATAGCTGTAGTGTGACACCTGCTGCAGTCTGGTCCAGTGCCAGACTTGGAATCTCTGAGTGTGGCTTGCATGACACCCAGATGCCACAGATTGTGTAATGTGAGTTTGATAGGTGAGCCATCATGGTGTGTCCACCACTGAAACAAAAATAGGAGCTGCATCTTTTCTTTGCGCTACTTCACACAACTTTACAGCTTCAAAATTGCTTTGAAAATAAAATGTTACTTAGTTTTTGCTGAAGTTTGAAACCAAAATCATCCATAGATAGTGTGAATATTCCAAAATATTCAAAGGTATAAATTACAGCTGTATATTACACATCTATTTCAGCAGAAATCCCTTCCAGGTGCCATGGATTTAATCTGTATCAGGAGCAAAGGGACCACAGAGAGTTATTATCTTCCAGTCCTGTTCCAGTAAGTGACTTCTATCGAGTTTGCTTTTCTTTCCCCATAGTATTGAGAATTAATTCCACCCCTGCCCACATCAGCCAAGTGAGACTCCAAGTTTGGGTAAGCATTTAATAAAAGAACACTTCTATTTATCTAGAGAAACTTTTTGTATGCTATATCTCTAAGAAGTTTTCCTTCTGAGTGAAGGAATTTGGCTTTAGCTAAACTGGCTATGGTTTGGGGGTTTTTTGGTTTGTTTTTTTTTTTTTTTTTTTTTTTTTTTTTTTCTTTTATTTTTTTTCTCCACTCTCCATTTTATTATTGTT
>VZTT01076756.1:4848-17238 GCA_013400855.1 Buphagus erythrorhynchus | reverse complement strand
CTGTTCCCACTGTTCCCACCGTTCCCACCGTTCCCACCGTTCCCACCGTTCCCACCGTTCCCACTGTTCCCACTGTTCCCACTGTTCCCACTGTTCCCCACTGTTCCCACTGTTCCCACTGCTCCCACTGCTCCCACTGTTCCCACTGTTCCCCACTGTTCCCACTGTTCCCATTGTTCCCATTGTTCCCACTGTTCCTCAGTGCCTGTACGTGCTGCTGGCCCCAGGTGCACAACAAAGCCAGGGAAGAGCCAAGGCTGAATGGATGTGACTGACGTCAATGACCAGGGCTTCAAAACACCTTTACAACCTGGAGCCAGCAGAGCCAGCCTATAAAAGCTGTGGGAGTAACATCTCTTGGTTTCTCAGGGCTGTGCAATCCCTCCCCAGACACGGCACATCTGGCTCAGCCTCTGGCTGCTCATGGCACCTGCAGGCTGGACTCTTCCCCCAAGGAGGCAGACTAAACACCTCTGCCCAAAGCACCTCTCATTTCCCTGCTGGAAACCCTTCTGGGTGTGTTTTCTTGCACTCCTCCAAGGCAGTGCCAGGCTCCTTCTCTCTGGCAGGGACAAGTGAGCCCAGTCCAGGTGCTGCCCTGCTTTGGGTGTCCTCTGGTGTCTTTATGCCACCCCCCTGGTGTGGCTGAGAATGTGTGAGCATCTTGCACCAGGCACCTAGCTGAGACCTGCAAAACAGAAGCTGTTGAGGAAGGGTTTTCCAGAGCACCTAATTCTTACCAGCCACCTTTGTTTTCTCTTGGAGTGTGCTGTTTTATATTAATTTTAAACCTGCATCCCTGGGGCCTGGCAATAAAAGGTATGGGTTTCCCCCACCCCTAGCTACAAATAATCCTTTGTGTTGACAATATTGCCTGTGTGGTGAACGAGATCATTGGACTGATCCAGCTGAAAACGTGTTCAGCAACAAAACTAGCAAGGAATTTCCTGTACAGCCTCTTCTTTGCAGTGAGATGGCACCAGCACCACTGGAGGAATAAAGGACAAACTGGGGCTGGCACAGGGCCAGGCATGCAGGGCAGCAGCCTAGGCTTATCTGAGGGTACTGACCAGCCTTGGAGGAATCTGACCATTTCTTATCTCAGACACATCCCTAAGGCTCAGCCTTGCCCCTTCAGTGGTTTAGGCTTCTCCCTGTGCCAGTGTGTGTGACCTGTGCCCCCAGTGCCACCATGCTGTCACATTATCAGGCAGGATGTCACTTTGTGGTGCCCATCCCAGCACACCTGCATTTCTGGCAGTGCTGTTCCAAATGTGCTTCTCCCCACAGCTCTGCATCCCTAAAACCTGGCTTTAGGGGTCATTTCTTCCTAGCTTGTCCATGTCTTTGGAGCTCATTGTTGAGGCAGGTCTTTAACGTGAGCTATGTAGGCTCAGGAACAACAAAAGCAGCAGCTTGAGAAAGGGGAAAATCCACATTTGTAACCGTTTTGGACACCAGCACATGCACCAGACTAGTTCTGCTGAGGTGCCACGTTTCAGCATAAGCACAAGAAAACTCTGCACCCCTACCCCAGCCTGGGTGCCTTGCACAGGGCTTGAGGCTTAGGACAGAGGTTCATGCTTTGTTAAGTTGGGTTTAACTGAGTGACCCTTCACAGGAGATGTGACCAAGCCAGCAGCTGAGGTCACTCTTGATTTTTCAGCAAAGCACCCTGGTTGCAAGATGCTGCTTCCTTTTTGCACCTTTATTTCTGCAGCTGTGTGTTCTGGATCCTATGGGATCACCTTCCCAGGGCCAGGGAATTCTGTTCATGTTCCTGTGCTCCCTTTCTAACACAATGTACTGTGCAATAACACATGATGTCATCAATGATATCACCAATAACTCATGATATCAATACCATCCTTGCTTTCCAGATTGTTACATCTCACTTCTGCTTGTACTGCTAACAAAGCAAAACCACTCTCACCTGTATCACTGCATAATTTTTCTTATCAAAGTCCTTTTCCCATAAAACCCTATGCTGAAATATCCAACAGCCTTAGGAAAACATGTGACTTCCCCTCCTCAGTTACTGCCTGCCAGAAGTTGGCTTCTCTGTTTAAAATGAGACCTTTAGACCATTTGGGCTTTATCTACACCAAGCCCACAGATGAGGTTCCTCCTTGACCCTGCAGCTGATTGTGGAGCTGTCACAAGCAGAGAGTTATGCACTTCAAGAGGCATAAATCACAGAGTTAATCATAATCAAGTGGAAGTTAGACAGGAATCAGTTAAAGGCACAAAACCAATCTAGCAGCCATTGCTGCTGCCCTTTCTGCAAATCCATCATTTGGAAAAAGATAAGCATCCAAGGAAAAACAAATGCCTCTTGCTTGAGTGCACACAATTTCCAATACAGAGGTGGTTGCCTTGAAATCCCAGCTCTAATTTAATTTGCTTTATTCAAAACATTAATTAGAGATGAGGATGGAGGAGGGAAGGGGTTGTTTTGAATTTGGGGGGAGTTGTTGGGCTTTTCTGCTATGTCTTCAGCTTGGACTTTCTTTGGGGATATTTCGAGGGTTTTTTTTGTTTGTTTGTTTGTTTATTTTTTGGTGGTTTTGTTTGTTTGTTTATTTGGGTTTTTAAATCATACTTATAAGTCCTTTATCCTGCCTGATCCAACAGAGATTATGACAAGGGAAGGTTTTCCAGTCTTCTGAAAATCCATTAGATATTGGATTGAGTGAGCACAGAATTGGGATCAGAGGCAATGTGCAAAATTCAATATTCAAAATTACTGAGTTATCAGTTCTCAGCTGAGAGTCTGTATGTAAAATCTTCTTGACTCAGAATATTGGGTCATATATAGGAATTTCTGTCAAAAGCTTTCCTCTGGTTGTTACTTAAGAGCAAGTGTAGTATTGCTCTAGACAAGCAAAACTAGAGGAAACAGGTTTGGACACAAAATTTATTTGCTGCTTGATTAAAGTGGAGGCAGCTAAAGGGGTGGGAATCCAGATTCACAGGGAGACAAGACCCATCACCTTTATGTATTTCTTTTATGTTATGGTTGGCTAATTGGGATGGGGGTTTGGCATTTTTTTTTCTTGTTTTTCTTGATTGGTTTTTTTTTCCCTTGGTTTTTTTTTGTTTGTTTTTTTTTTTGTTTGTTTGTTTGTTTGTTTGTTTGTTTGTTTGTTTGTTTGTTTGTTTGTTTGTTTGTTTGTTTGTTTGTTTGTTTGTTTGTTTGTTTGTTTGTTTGTTTGTTTGTTTGTTTGTTTGTTTGTTTGTTTGTTTGTTTGTTTGTTTGTTTGTTTGTTTGTTTGTTTGTTTGTTTGTTTGTTTGTTTGTTTGTTTGTTTGTTTGTTTGTTTGTTTGTTTGTTTGTTTGTTTGTTTGTTTGTTTGTTTGTTTGTTTGTTTGTTTGTTTGTTTGTTTGTTTGTTTGTTTGTTTGTTTGTTTGTTTGTTTGTTTGTTTGTTTGTTTGTTTGTTTGTTTGTTTGTTTGTTTGTTTGTTTGTTTGTTTGTTTGTTTGTTTGTTTGTTTGTTTGTTTGTTTGTTTGTTTTTGTTCTTGGCTGCTTGTTTTGGTTTGGTTTGTTTTGATTTGGTTTGGTTTGGTTTTTTAAGTGTAGAGGGACAAAAGGAGGCTGGAAGAACACGAGATCAAGAATAAAGACTGCAACCTGTCTGCCTTATCCAGGGTGAATGCCAGGATCAGCTGTACTATTGTCTCCTCTGGCATATTTTTAAAAACTATTTTTCAAACAGTTCAGTTTTATATGGAGCAATGCAGCCTGGAGAGGAGGGTTGGGATCCAGTGTCCAAGGTGGGTTTCCCATGGAAACCTGAGTGTGGGAGCATTTCCCAGCGGTTTGCCAGGACAGAAGGGGAGCAGCAGGGATGGGGAGCAGCAGGGGATGGGGAGCAGGAGGGATGGGGAGCAGCAGGGGATGGGGAGCAGGAGGGATGGGGAGCAGCAGGGGATGGGGAGCAGGAGGGATGGGGAGCAGCAGGGGATGGGGAGCAGGAGGGATGGGGAGCAGCAGGGGATGGGGAGCAGGAGGGATGGGGAGCAGCAGGGGATGGGGAGCAGGAGGGATGGGGAGCAGCAGGGGATGGGGAGCAGGAGGGATGGGGAGCAGCAGGGGATGGGGAGCAGGAGGGATGGGGAGCAGCAGGGGATGGGGAGCAGGAGGGATGGGGAGCAGCAGGGGATGGGGAGCAGGAGGGATGGGGAGCAGCAGGGGATGGGGAGCAGGAGGGATGGGGAGCAGCAGGGGATGGGGAGCAGGAGGGATGGGGAGCAGCAGGGGATGGGGAGCAGGAGGGATGGGGAGCAGCAGGGGATGGGGAGCAGGAGGGATGGGGAGCAGCAGGGGATGGGGAGCAGGAGGGATGGGGAGCAGCAGGGGATGGGGAGCAGGAGGGATGGGGAGCAGCAGGGGATGGGGAGCAGGAGGGATGGGGAGCAGCAGGGGATGGGGAGCAGGAGGGATGGGGAGCAGCAGGGGATGGGGAGCAGGAGGGATGGGGAGCAGCAGGGGATGGGGAGCAGGAGGGATGGGGAGCAGCAGGGGATGGGGAGCAGGAGGGATGGGGAGCAGCAGGGGATGGGGAGCAGGAGGGATGGGGAGCAGCAGGGGATGGGGAGCAGGAGGGATGGGGAGCAGCAGGGGATGGGGAGCAGGAGGGATGGGGAGCAGCAGGGGATGGGGAGCAGGAGGGATGGGGAGCAGCAGGGGATGGGGAGCAGGAGGGATGGGGAGCAGCAGGGGATGGGGAGCAGGAGGGATGGGGAGCAGCAGGGGATGGGGAGCAGGAGGGATGGGGAGCAGCAGGGGATGGGGAGCAGGAGGGATGGGGAGCAGCAGGGGATGGGGAGCAGGAGGGATGGGGAGCAGCAGGGGATGGGGAGCAGGAGGGATGGGGAGCAGCAGGGGATGGGGAGCAGGAGGGATGGGGAGCAGCAGGGGATGGGGAGCAGGAGGGATGGGGAGCAGCAGGGGATGGGGAGCAGGAGGGATGGGGAGCAGCAGGGGATGGGGAGCAGGAGGGATGGGGAGCAGCAGGGGATGGGGAGCAGGAGGGATGGGGAGCAGCAGGGGATGGGGAGCAGGAGGGATGGGGAGCAGCAGGGGATGGGGAGCAGGAGGGATGGGGAGCAGCAGGGGATGGGGAGCAGGAGGGATGGGGAGCAGCAGGGGATGGGGAGCAGGAGGGATGGGGAGCAGCAGGGGATGGGGAGCAGGAGGGATGGGGAGCAGCAGGGGATGGGGAGCAGGAGGGATGGGGAGCAGCAGGGATGGGGAGCAGAAGGGGATGGGGAGTAGCAGGGATGGGGTGCAGGAGAGGATGGGGTGCAGCAGGGACGGGGTGCAGCAGGGGATGGGGAGCAGCCCCAGTGAGGCTGATGGTCCCTCAGCCCCGTGGGACACTGGCACCAACACAATTTCTGTGGCCACACTGACTTCTGTGCAGGAGAAGGGGAATCTAAAGCTGGCTCATCTTATGGAAGTGCCTTAAGCACTGAATTTCTCTGCTGTTATTTTTCTTCTCTGTGCCTCTCATCCTGTCTCTGTGTTTTATTCAATTTGCTTTCTTGATTGGAAATTCCATTTTTCTTGATGCAACTTGCAGTCATGCCTGGTACTGTTCCACAAAAAGTTTTGCTCTTCATGCATCAGGAGTTTGTGACAAAAGAAATAATTTCATTAGAAACCCCCTGACCAAGCTGTAATTGGCACAGTGCATCCCAGAGCTCTTCTGTACAAGAAGAGAGAATGCATCTTGCTGTGCTCTGCTCCTGATGGTCCTCAACTCTACTGAAAGATGCTTTGCCATCTGTGAAACAGCTCCAGCAAGAAATGTGAAAGCAGCTCCACCTGTATTATCAACACTTCTAGCCTAAATGTTTCTTTAATGCTGTCTCTTTTGTCTCATTAGGGAATAAAATCCTCTGTGCAAAGAGTTTTGGGGCGTGGCCCTTTCTGAGATGTCTGGCTTAGTGTTCTGTGTTGTTCAGGATGTCACTTTAGATGACCACAGTGTTGCCATCTGGTCACAGGTCCAGGTAAAGGTTTATAATTTACCCTTTCCCTTTCCTCCTACCACTTCCAAACTTTGAAATCCAGGTATGACACTGTGCAAGGGCTCTGTCTGGAACATCTTTGTCATGCCCTTTTTTTGATATATTTTTCAGCTACCACTGCCCAGAAACTCTCTGGGATAATAAGATGTGTAGTGGAGGTTTACTCTCCAGAAGAGTAAGCTCACTAAGGTGCTACAGTTGTGTTTCATTTTAGTTTGGGTTTCCTTTTTTATCTTAAAAAACTCCCCAAACACAACAAAACAAGCAAAAAAATCCCAAAACATCTATGTCCCCAAAACCTTGATTTTTCCTTGCACAGGTTTGCCAGAAAGGTTTCCACCTTTGGCTTGCACTGACACTGATCTTATTTTCTGGCTGCACAATACATTGCAGGCAGAACTGAACAAGTAGATTAAAAAATTTGAAAGCACTTGTGCCATCAAGGGATAGATTAAATCACCAAGACAATTGAATCATATTTTCAGAGGAAGATAACATTGCAAACTGATTCAATCCATAGGCCATTTTAACTGCCTTGTGTCCTCTGCTTCACAATATTGAGGTCAAAGTACCCGAGGCCTCTGCTGCTCAGAATTTCACTTTGAATTTTCTGTCTAGGGCTATCAGGTGTCCCCTGGAAGCAGAACATAAAAAACCTTCAGTGTGAATCAAAACATGGAGTGCTCCAGACCTTTCTTCTGTAGAGTCTGATCCAAAGCACTTGGTGGAAGGGGATGGGTGATAACCCCATGGTTATTGATAAGAAATGCTATTTTGTTTAGCTCATTGTTAGTCCTCATGGTTATTTAACTGGCTGGATTACCAGATTTCTGAGTACCACTAATCCACTACCACAGGAGTTCCTTCTTGTACCTGACAAAAACAATCCAGCACAGGTCAGAGATGAGGCTACAGGGGAAAGATCAGACCTGGGGTGCTGCCTCAGAGTCCTCAGGGTCACAGTGGACAAGGCAAAAGGAGGTGGCTGCTGCAGGTGGGATCCACCCACCTGGAGATATTCCAGCAGGGCTTGTGCCCCTCCTCTTTACCTGGCAGGAAATAAAGAAGAGATCACCCAGAGTCACACCTAAGGCCATTGTGCTGATCTGAACTCTTGTGAACCCGAGTTCAGCTCCTTGCTTATGCAAATTCTTCCTGTGCCAGCAAGCAAGCCATCCACCTTCCGTGTCTGTCACTCCCCTGTCCACAGCATGGAGATAAAAACCTCCCCATTATCTCAGCATGGACTCAAATTAAAGAGTGGGAGGTTCTCTTCCAGGATAATTTTTTTTTCCAAGTTTTTCTGCTGACATAATAGATGCCAGATACTCCTGGAGTGGGAGAAAAATGTTCTCTGAGAAAGTAAATGTAATTAGAAAAGTCTGTAGAGGAAATTATCTGATGGGTTTTTCCTTTCTTTGATTCCTCTTGATTATCTGAAAATTATTTCTTTCTGAATCAATTGTTAACTGGATTTTCTTACAGAAGAGTCACCAGACCTTGTTTGTTTTTTATTTTGCTATGACTCTAAGAGATAACATCACACCTTGTGTTACTTTCACTTGGAAAGAGATGGATTAGAGTCTTCCATTCTGTTATCTGCAGAATAAAATAAAGTAGCCCTTTTCTCACTCAAAATCAAAAGCTTTAGCGCCTTAATTAATTTAGCACCTTAAATATCGACACACACTGTGAAACCAAATCCCAGGAGGTGATTCTGCTTGGTTCCTGTAGGAATAAACCTGTGCATCCAAGAGATCACCATAAAGGGGCCTGAGGCTGGGTCCTGCAGTGCCCTGGCAGCAGAGGAGGGGGAAGCAGTGCCCCAGATGTGCAGGAGTGCTGCAGGGCAGGGTGCCTGGGCCCTGCCTGCAGTCCTGCAGCCCCTGCCTGGCCCAGAGAGCTGCCCTGGGCTTCTCTTCCAGAGCCCAGGGGCATTGCTTTATTCATCTTCCATTGCTTTATCTTCCATTGCTTTAACTTCCATTGCTTTAACTTCCATTGCTTTAACTTCCATTGATTCATCTTCCATTGCTTTATCTTCCATTGCTTTATCTTCCATTGCTTTATCCATCTTCCATTGCTTCTTCTTCCATTGCTTTATCTTCCATTGATTCATCTTCCATTGCTTTATCCATCTTCCATTGCTTCTTCTTCCATTGCTTTATCTTCCATTCCTTTATTTATCTTCCATTGCTTTATCTTCCATTGCTTTATCTTCCATTGCTTTATCTTCCATTCCTTTATTTATCTTCCATTGATTTATCTTCCATTGCTTTATCTTCCATTGCTTTATCTTCCATTGCTTTATCCACCTTCCATTGCTTTGTCTTCCATTGCTTTATCTTCCATTGCTTTATCCATCTTCCATTGCTTCTTCTTCCATTGCTTTATCTTCCATTGATTCATCTTCCATTGCTTTATCCATCTTCCATTGCTTCTTCTTCCATTGCTTTATCTTCCATTCCTTTATTTATCTTCCATTGCTTTATCTTCCATTGCTTTATCTTCCATTGCTTTATCTTCCATTCCTTTATTTATCTTCCATTGCTTTATCCATCTTCCATTGCTTTATCCACCTTCCATTGCTTTATCCACCTTCCATTGCTTTATCTATATGCTTCCAGAATCCACAGCTTAGCTATTAAGTCTTTGTCTTCACCTTTTTGGGCAGAATGAATGCTCTGGTCACCTTTGGTTTGAAGGCTGGTGGCACACAAGGGAAGTATGTTCTTAGCCATTAAGTTGACTTTTCTAAAAACACTGGATATTCAGCATTTTTAACCATGTATGCACCCAGCTGCTTGTCTGTGCAGTGAAAAATTAGTTTAGTGTTTTGATAAGTGATAGAAGAGCCATCTATATATTTCAAACCAAAATGAGAAAATAATTTGGCATATTTTCTTAGCAGGATCACATGTTATTAAAAATGTTTTATGGAGGAAATATTTTAAGCTATAAAATATTCTGTTTGTTTTTTTCTGCCTAGTGAGATAACAGCAGAATATTTTGTCTACACATAGCCATTAGCTGCTGGAGATGTAATATTGATTCAAACTTCTTGGAACTTCAGCTCAAAAGAGAGATAATTTATAATACTTTGGATGGGAAGTTTCCAAGAAAAGAAAGGGGGTTTATTGGTTTTCTTATTTTGGATTTTTTTTTTAGGGCTGTTTGTGCTTAGAATATATTTTAAATTAGTATAGTATACAGTAGTTAGTGTGTTACTTTTCTTTGGATTTATTTCCATCTGTATGCTTAGACCTCTTATTTAAACTGTTGGCACAATTAACCACCAGCAATATAACTAATTGTCTTTATTATGTAAGACCTCAATTTATGAATATGATTTTGTTTCACTACAGCTGTGTAGGCCAGCTAAGGCAATCCATGGCTGAGGACTTCACAGTTTCAGTATCCCACAGAACAATTTATTTTATTAAACAAGCAGATAAACATTACATAGAGACAGCAGATTTTTTTTTTATTTGGTTCACTGAATTTGATTTGGTTTATTTAATTTGTTTAAGTATTAAGTAAGTGGTGCTCAGTAAAAAATGGAAGGAGATTATTTGATTAGGAAAACAAACAACAGGAGAGATGAGAAAGGAAGCACTGAAGTGCATTCAGCAGGGATAAGAGAAGGGGAAATAAGGCAAGCAGGTACTCTAAAGGCTAAAGAGAAAGTTGGGAGGAAATATATGGAATGAAAACTGCAGTAAAATTCCTGAACACATCACAACACACGGTATCACCAGCAGGTATTGCACTGCTCAGTCTCCAGAGGACTGTGGGATTTTCTATCAAATGTGAGGGATGAGAGCAAAAGGAACTTAAATTCACTCCTCTTGTCCTCGTGGCAGCTGAGGTCCTTGGTATGTGCACTGTCCCCTGGCAAGGGAAGGCACGGGAGGCTGTGCTCACCTGGGACAGAACTGATCTGCTTTCTGTCACACCCCACACCTCTGTGCTCGTGTCCATGGCTCTTTATCCAAATCCCTGCCCATAACCACATGGAAACCAGCTGTGACACTGCTAGTGGTTCAATCACAGCCAGGCAGGGGCTGTAGGAATATTTGGAACAATCAGCTCTTTCGCCACACTGCTTTTAGAGAGGAAATCTCAGTCTGGAGTCTGGTCTTTCACATGGCTTTTAACGAAGTTGAGCCCTTGCCATCTGCCAGCCCTCTGGATTACATGGGGAACTTCCATGCTGCTATTCCCATGAAGTGACACAGAATTCAGGTTTTGTACTCACCTTGAGGCATTTCTTCACTGATTCCAAAGAGGACACATGACTCTGGCTGTAGTCTCTGCACCATCATTATTCTTTTAGAGCAAAAGCCTGAAGGAAAAACAGTTAAATACATTTCCTGTCATAAACCTGAAATCTGGAGCCAGTACCTTAAAATGCAAGAACAAGCCATTAAAAACTGCCCACAAACATGAAAAAAACTGCTTTAATTTGTTGCCAAAACCAGTTTATCAGATTAAGATGGCTGACTGGCTTTCCTAATGTTTGTGCTGCAAGCTTTTTCTGGTCTGTGATTTGCTGTGGGATGTCTTTGTGTCACTGGCTTAGGAGCCTGACCTTCAGTTAGGAGAAATAATTTTTTGTTGGGCAGGCCCTGGCACAGGGTGCCCAGAGCAGCTGTGGCTGCCCCTGGATCCCTGGGAATGTCCAAGGCCAGGCTGGCTGGAGCTTGGAGCAGCCTGGGACAGTGGAAGATGTCCCTGCCCAGGGTTAGAATGAGATGAGCTTTCATGTTTTCTCAAATCCAAACCATTCTGTGATTCTGTGGTTTCTACCCCAGAGATTTGGCATCTTTAGTACTTGTTTAGCTACTCCTACAGTGTTGTAAAAATGCACTTACGTTTGCAGAGGGCTCTGAGACAATGAGAGGAAAGGTTCTGAATAAGTACAAAGTATAATTATTAGCTAGTGTTTAACAAGGTTTTATGACTATCACACTGCCTGTGTAAGCAGTATTTACCTTAGAGTTAATAGAGGGTGAGATCTGGGCATCCCACACCACCTTTTGCACTTCCACTGAATCTTATCTGGGAACATTTGAGATCTTTGTCTTCAGTTTGCTGCAGCTCAGTCCAAAACTCTCAAACGAGGCTACTTTGTTGATAAAACATTGTTTACTTAAATGTTGGAAACAGTCAGGAAAGAACCACTTGATTTCAACAGCTGCTTTTACAAGGGTGTCTTGGCAAGAAGCAGTCATTTATTTAACCATCAACACAGAATTAACAAGTGAAGGTACTCTTCACATTCCTTAGGTTCTCTAAAGAAATGCATATTTAAAAGGAGATCTCTGACGTATCTGTACTGTAATACACACTAAAGAAATCTATTTCTGGCTCAAGGCAGCAGCTCTAGGGTTTCTGAGGAGTTGCAGTGACTGGGTATTTACTTCTTCTTGCTGCTGGTATGTCACCACCCCAGGACAGGCTGGATGGCATCACTGACAGTGCTCAAGTTATAATGACTTTGCTTGAGGATTTTTGTTTGTGGTTCTTAGTGCTCCAGTTATCATCGTGGGTGCAATTCATGCACTGCATATTTTACAGGAGTTATTTAAGGCAATAAAACCCAGCAGGTAACAGAGGTGCCCTTTCAGTGACATGAGTATTGTGATTGCATGTGCACATTGACCTCTCTGTCCCATCTCACACTGTAAGTTGTTGCTCACTGTGTTTATTTAAGATTTGTGCAGTAGTTTTGATGGCAATAAGAACTCAGAATACCTTTCTGCTCCTTGTCAGAATGGATACTCAGAAATTTATGCTTAAATGTCTGCAAGTTCATTTGAGCTTCTCTATAAACTGCATAAACTCTTTTTTACCTCATTACTTAAGGAGAAAAAAGAGTTCTGTTTTAACTCAGCTGCACAGGGGTTAGAGAGAAAAAAAATACAAAAAGAAAAATAAAAAGGGTGATTTAAAAGCTTATAGAGTCAAAGAGAATTTTCTAGCTTTCAGTGTCTCATACCTCTCACCATGAAGGTCAGCATGTCTTCCTCTCTGTTTGAAACCTGTCCAATTTCCATTCAGGTGCAGCTCCCTCAAATGCCTTTTGCTCATACACGGGTTTGAGCAATTCCTGAATATTGTGGAGGAGAAGGGAGGGGATGAGAAGAGCATCCTGACAAACCTGAATGCCTTGTCACAGCTTGTCACAGAGCAGAAGGTGCATTCCCATGGTGAAGGTGGTCCCAAGGATGGGCAGAGCAGCAGCACTTCCCGTGGCTGGCACTGCCCAAAGAGCTGTAAATAAAACTTTTCAATCCCTGGGGCCAGCTAGGTGCTAGATTTGTGATCGTGGCATTTACAGCAGCTCTGCT
>VZTT01076755.1:0-10707 GCA_013400855.1 Buphagus erythrorhynchus | reverse complement strand
CGTGGAGAAGGGAAATGCAGAGTGCAGTGAGCCCAGGGAGGGTTTGGCTCCATCCAGAGTGGATGATGAGAGGCTGGGAGCTGGGTTGGATATCCTGATGGGATCACAAAGGGAAGAGGAAGCCAGGCTCCCTTCAGGGGTGACTGATGGAAGGGCAGAAGTAAAGAAATAAAGAGAACATTGGAAGCTCCAATTTGACAGAAGAAGAAACTCTCTGGGGATGGTTAGACACTGCTACAGGACCTGTGGAGGTTACAAACTCTCCATTCCTGCACTAGACAAAACTTGAGAGAACAAGGGCCTGAGCAATCTGCCAGAACTCAGAGCAGCAGGCTGGGTTTGGTGCTCCAGGCATCCCTTCCCTGCTGCACCATTTTCTGCTTTTCAGCAAGCAATGAAAGAAAAATGAAAAGCAGCAACTAATGCTAAGATCATTAAGAGTTTTCAAAGACCAATTAGTGGATGACATCCTAAGACTTTTACCAGCCATGTGTTTCTGGTTTTTGGGTGTGCCTCCCAAAAACTGGGTGCTATGGTGAGCTGGTGCTTGTCTAGGGTATCCTACAAATACTGTGCAATGCAGCATGCTCCTGATGCTCCAAATTCTTAATTCATGAAGTATATTCTGCTCACCAGCCATTAGTTAAAACATTTTTGTTTTATTGTAGATATTTCTCCCACCTTCACAAGTTCCTTTATACTTCAAATTTTTTCATCTCTTCACAGACTGGCACCCCCTTTTTATAATGTTGTACACTCTGAGCACACTTCTTTATGCAAAGGATTGTGATAGATTCAATAACATTTTTCTTTAAGTCTACAAAAATGATCTATAAGACCCTTGTGTCATATTTCCCAAAATACAGTGATGTATGGGAATCTTCCAAACCTATGGTCTCCAGGGGAGCCCTAATGACTTCCTGGACACAATCCAATGCCCTGCAGGACTCTGAAGGATATTTTGTCTTCCTAATGTTACTGCTTCTAATATTTAGCAACAGTTCAGAACTTAAAATACAGATGAATAAAAATATCCAAAAGAGAGAAGAAAAATGGAAGTGGTGAAATAACATATCCCATCAGCACTGTCTTGGAAGAAGCTGGTGAGATTGAGGAAGCAAGAGATTGTTTGAGGCATTGAATCACACAGCTGGATGGGGTGGAACAGCTGGAAGTGCAGGTATAGAATTCCAGTCTCCTGGAGAGAGGACTGGGCTGGTCAAATTAGGGAGAAAATACATGGGAAGGCAAAAACATGCAGAAAATGAAGAATACTGCCTGATCATGGAAGCTTGGTGAAGTTGGAGGAGGAAAAATTGCTGATGGTTAATCCAAGCTGGAGCAGGAATTTAGCTGGAGGAGACCTGGTGATACAAACTAGTAGCAAAAATTATTAATGAAACCCATGAGGCACGACAGCAATGATGCTGAGGAAAACACCTTGCAAACTTTAAATACCACGTTCAGAAAGGGAGGTTTTTCCCTCTTGTTTACATGTGGGTAAAAATACAAATTTTAGTAAAACCCTGACAAAAAGTCAATGTCAGCACATGGGAAAGTGTAAATAATTAGAAACCATATCTCTGAGACTGCCTCTGCAGAGGGGCAGCAGGCACTTCCACTGAAATATCCACGTGTCCTTACTGCAGTATTGATCTACAGAGTGGACTGAATTATTTTCCATTGCAAAGTAAGTAGGTGCATAATCTTTAAATGCTCTAAAGACATTGGACCAACTTCTATTATTCTGAAGAATTAGGGTAGAAATGTGTTGGTTAACAGGTTCTGCATGATTTATCTGTCGGTCATCCTGAAATAGCCTGATCTGTTTTATATGAATGATTTACTTTAGAAAATTTAGGAAACTTGATTTTTGACTCTTCATTGGATCTATATAATATATTGCAAAGTTTTAAATGTTGATTTCCATTAGATTTCCCAGTATGCAAGACCCAAAAATGGTAGTTAAGATCTTTGGAAAAATACTTTCCTGTAGTCTATAACTCATTTAGAAATTTGAAATCAAACAAATGAAAAAGCCCCTTGACCATAAGCATGATAATTGCCTTTTTGTGTTGCAGTAGGAGTTTTACACCCATCAGCATCCTGGTGAGCAGCAGCAAGTTTAAACCACAGAAACTTCAGTGGCAACTTCTTGTCCTGGCTTACCAATATTAAAATTGCAAGTGTCTAATTAAAGTAATTCTTAGAAATTAATTTAATATTGTTGTTTGATAAAGAACCATCTGTATTCAATATTCAATATATAATTATTTTAACTTTCTACTAACACATTTGTATTTTTTCTTTTTAATCCAACAATGGTAAATTTATTTGGAGACTCTAATTTATAACTTTTTGGCTGTTTCTGTTTGTATTGTGTATATATTTTTAAAAGAAATAAAAATCATCTTAGTCTTTTGAAGGATATTTGGAGTTTCTACGAAACAGTAAAAAACTTTACTGTAGAGACTGTAGAGACTGTAAAGGCTCATGTGCATTTGACTTTTATGTCAGCTTTTACACACTTGGATTATACAAATTATGAAAGGAAATAAAGTGTTTTCCACTGACTGATAATATTGTAGTGAGAATTTTGCTGTCAGGAGAGGTTTTTTTAATTATGATTTTCTTGCTGAAATGTTTGCAAAGCCTTGTTGGTGAGATTTGGAGTGATAGAATTCATATAATAAGAAAACATTTAAAGCACAATTTTTGTTAGTAAGCAAACTGCAACAAGAAAATCTAATGTAGGTCATAATGCAGCATATGTGGAGAAAATCTAATTTTTCTATTAGCTATTGAAATTAATCAGGGCAATTGGTTTCTTTTTAGGGTAGTTTATGTTTTTCTTTAATAATTTCTGTAATGATCACACTTCTTCAAAACACAAGAAAGAAGTAGAAACACCTACCAATGCAAATTTTTTTCTCTCTTTTGTTTATCTTGCAATCCTTTGAAAAATCTTAACCCAGTTGAAGCCTCCTTTAATCCAAAATTTTCAGAAGAACAGCCACTAGCTGGGAACGTGGTGTGATGGTTTCCATCCAGTGTGACTCCATTTTCCCTGTTTGCCTGGAAGGACAGGTCAGGAGAGCACAGGAGTGGAAATGAATCCCCAGAACGCAAGGAGTGCTGGTGGAGGTGGAGGGCAGAGCAGACTGGCTGTGCTTTGGGTGCTCTACAACCACAGTGACAGATGCTATGGCTCACCCTGGCCAGGCTTTCAAAAATTCCCTGGAGAATTTGGGTGGGAACGTACAGCAAAGTTCATTTTAACTTTGGGTAGGAAAAGGAGCATTTCTCCTGGGTGCCAAGCTGCTGCTCTTGGGTCGTGCCTGGTGTGCAAGGTTTTGCCAATTCCTCCCATCTCCCTGGTCCTTGGGGAGGAATTCACTGCCCTGCCAAGAGCCACTTTCAAATCCACCCAACATGAGTAAAACTGTCAAGCCCATCTCTTCCTCTTCTGGCTGTTCCCTAAGAAGCAAAAAAAAAAGCACATTTGTTTTTAAAATCCTCCCTTGCTTCCTTTGTTGCTAAGATGTTTTTGCTGTGGCTGAGCAGCTCTGCTGCTGTTACAGTCCTGGGTGTTTCAGTTCCCAGAGTGGAAAACCCTGACAGGATAACCAGGACAAACTCGTTTGGGTTGATGCAGCAAGCTTGTGCTCCAGGCTTCAGACCAAAAGCATTGTTTAAAATTAAAGGACTCTGCATTTGCTCCATCTGCAACAACTTCAGCCTTCCTTCCACTCTCCTTTTTTTTTTTCCTCTTTTTTTTTTTTCTTTTTTTTACTGGTTTCCTACACACACACACACAGTTCTTGCTATAATTCCCATGTTTAGGAATGCAAGATGTGTTGAAGCTGCACTCTTTTCTCCTGCAGAGCACAGCCTCCTCTGCCCTCCCTGATGCTGTACACACACCCTGAGCATGGCTGGGATTCTGCAAGCACAAAAGAGCTGTGAGAGCAGCAGAGTTGAGAGCAGGATCCTCTCCAGAGCTTCCCTAGGATGGATATTCAATCGTGGCTTCTAAAACTGAGAATTACTGCAGTTCTTAAAATCACAGAGTGCTGAGCCCACTGACAGGGCTGTTCATGAACCCAGCAGGAGCAGATTTCGGTTTCTGCAAGGTTTTTGTCCCTCCATATCAGCACAGTTAAGCTTCTCTATTATAGGAAACTCACTTTTCCTTAACACACTATTTTTTCAGAAACAGGCAAAGAGTTTTTTTCCCTCAGGAAGTTGTTTGCAGATCTGCATTCCCAGGCTTTGACTTGCATGGGATATCTGTTGCATGTAAATTACTGAGCAGCTGCTCCAGCTCCCACTGCTTTGCTTCTCTTCACATCTTGTTAAGGACAGAGGAAACACAAAATTCATTGTTAATCTAATTAAATTAATTAAATTCTAAACAGTCTAATTAAATACTTACTCATCAAATAACAATGCTGCCAATACTTCTGGTTGCAATTATATGCAGTTAATGTACAAACTCTGTGGTATTCATCCTTTTCTTGCATGCTACCTTTACCCTTTCACTGCCCCTCTGGGTCTAAGGCTTTTAATCCATAATGATTGCAACCTGGAAAGAAGCAGCATTTCACCTGGTTTCTTCCAGCTGCTGGAAAACTCATGCACTTTTCTTAATCTACTGTGTTTATGGAGCCACTTTGAAATAAGAATTGTCTAAGAATGCCTGCAAGAATGATTCTTTTTATGAAATATATTTATCAGGAGCCTGAAAATGTCTTCTCTTGAGGTATAAGTCAGCCAGCAGAGAGGCAGTTGTGTGAAGAGGTGAAGAACAGATACCTGTCTGTAAATCTGGTGCCACACTCAACAAAAAAAGATGGCTCTGCTGAGGAGTTTCAGTGTAAAAAAGGAATTTATAGGATGGAAATAGTAACAGATTTCATGTTTTGAAACTATGGCATCTAGACAAAGGATGGAAAATTTGGGAAATGGTGTGCATGTTCAAATCATCCTACTTAGCCTTTATTAGCAGCATGAGAATGGCATGTGACAGGTTGTGAGGCAGTAGAGAGCATTGAAAGACCTTTTGAATGATAAACAGTCTCTTTTCTCTTTGGTTATCAGCCCACTTAGGTGTTTTATAAATAGCAAAGATAGATTGTCAGATACTTTCAATAGGAAAGAGCAGGGGCAGGACAGGGAAGTAATAAGTTATATGAGATACCAATCATATTTCCATCAACAGAAAATGACTCATGATTCATAAAAGCCTCCTTTATACTAGAATGCATTGTTTAAAATTTTGTTTAAAAATTAAACAGAATGTCTAGCATTTCAGCAGCTTTAACTTCCTGGCTTGATTTCTAATGGACATTCTATAAATAAAACATATATTACAAAGCTTGAATTCTCCTCAGAAGAGCCTATGGGCAGTTTTGGTGGGATGTTGTTTTTCAGTGCAGCTGTATTAATTTTCCAGCTGAACAGTGCTTTTGCAAGCAAAGCAATGAGTAAGAGGTGTGCTTTGAGCTGGCAAGTCAGAATAAGGCACCTAGTGAAAACAAACATACAAAAGGAAAAGTTCTCTGCAAAATGCAATGCTAAATTGGTGCCAAGATTGCTGTTCTGAACAGCAGTGTACAGCAGCACAGTGAGATTTCAGTCAATTCACACCTGGGAGTAATCCTCTAAATAAAGGTATAAATTTCACAGTAAATCCTTCTGCAAGGCTTTCTAAGCCCTGAGCATTAACAAGAAAACACACAGTGCACAATTGAATATGATCTATGGGGAAGGAGGAAGGTTAGAGGATAATCCCTCTGCCACTTTCTTGTCACACAGGCTCCCTGCACATATTTACATTAAAGAACCAGTTTCTCTCCTAGTGCATTTGAGTCCACAATCCAGAGTGCATCACAGGCACTGGAGGGCAGGCCTTAACCAGACACTGGAAAATAGGAAAGTCCTCTCTGGAAAAGCCTTCCAGCCCTTTGTTACTGAATTCTGGTGTCAGGGGTGGAGGCTCCCAGTGTTTTAGGGGCAGCAGAGCCCCAGCACAGCCCAGAGGTGGGCACACCATGCAGTGACTGCTGGCAGAGTGCCCCAGCACAGCCCAGAGCAGCACACCATGCAGTGACTGCTGCCAGAGTGCCCCAGTGCAGCCCAGAGCAGCACACCATGCAGTGACTGCTGCCAGAGTGCCCCAGTGCAGCCCAGAGGTGGGCACACCATGCAGTGACTGCTGCCAGAGTGCCCCAGTGCAGCCCAGAGCAGCACACCATGCAGTGACTGCTGCCAGAGTGCCCCAGTGCAGCCCAGAGGTGGGCACACCATGCAGTGACTGCTGCCAGAGTGCCCCAGTGCAGCCCAGAGCAGCACACCCCGGGGACAGTTCTGTTTGACACATGTATGGATACATGTGTGCTTTGGCACTGGCTTTTAAAATTGCATCTAGCCAGAACAAAGCAGGAGATCTGGTGCCTGGCAGCTTCAGCAATGGCTGTGCCTGTCCAGGCTCTCCCTGGCCAAGTGGCCAGTTCTGCCCATGGCAGCTCTCATCCCTCCCCAGTGCCACTGCTCAGGCTCCCAGACAAGGTGTGCAGGCTGCTGGCCCTGGGCTCAGCTTTGCCCTGGGCTCAGCTTGGCCCTGGGCCCAGGCCAAGGCCAGGCTGGGAGGGTGAGCCTTCGAGGGAGCCAGAGCTGTGCCAGGAGCATGCCAAGGGCAAGGAGGAGGGGATGACTGTGGCCCAGCTCTCAGCTGAGTCCTGGCCTTATTCTGCTTGCTGGAATGGACAGAGCACCCAGCCAGGGAGGGCAGGAAGAGAGCACAGCACTGAATGCTTTCAGCACGCTGGGGACATTTGCCCTGCTGGCCTTGGCAATGTTTTCTCATGCACCACTTCTGTGCATATGCTCCTTCCCTTCCCCTCCTTCCCTGCCTGCTTCCCTGCCTGTTCCTACCTTCTCATGCATGTCTGAGACAGATGGTCCAGCAAAATGCCTGCAATTATATTTCATCTTCATTGGGTCCTGTAATGATTCAAATAATTTCTTGAGTTTTAATCTGCTTTATGAAGGCCCAGCACTTCTGGTCCAGGACCCCCACTCAGACTTGGAAAGGAGGACTAAGACTCTACCACCCTTTAATAAAACCCCCATATTCCCAGGCATGTACAGGACTGCAAAAGGCTGCTTGCTGCCCTGCCAAGGAGCCTGCAATAGTGTCTGTACTGCTGTGAACTTCTGCAGAAATCACGTAGTTCAATTGTTGGGTTGGTTTGATTCCAAGGGAATACAGAGTCTAATCCAGGCCCCCCTGTTCTGCACACCACTGGCTTTCCCACTCATGCTCCCTCTGGGGTACAAACACAAGTTGTGGGCAAAAGTGGAGAACCTTATTAAAGTGGAAAAAATATTATCACAAGTAATAACACCAGAAGTGAGTCGTTTGTGCAGTTAATGTGGCAGCAGTGTGGGTGGTTATGCCATCAGAGAAGAGGCACTGGTGGAAACGATGGGTCTGCTATATGGATGATTGAGGTGAATTCTCTCTGGTTTATAAAGGTGAGTTAACAAAGTGGAAAAAAAAGCTCCCCCAGTGATTATGAGTTCATGCCCTGCTGCCTTCCAGCAAGGCAAGAGCTCCCCAGTGCCTGAAGCACTTTTTAAAAACTACAGTACAGGCTGTACGATCACTGAAGTGTCTGGAAACACCCACTGCTAATTCTGTCTGTTTGTGGAACCTGCTGGAGGAGTGAGAATTGCTTCCAGGGTGTCCGAGACACACCTTCAAAGCTGAGAATGCAGCTTGATTTGCAATCCTCTGGGCACAGACTGGTTAAACCATGCATTAGAGCATGCATTAGAGCATGGATTGGCACAGATTGGTTAAACCATGCATTAGAGCATGCATTAGAGCATGCATTGGCACGGATTGGTTAAGCCATGCATTGGAGCATGCATTGGAGCATGGGTTGGCATAGATTGGTTAAACCATGCGTTAGAGTATGCATTAGAGCATGCATTGGCATTGATTGGCTAAGCCATGCACTGGCGCATGCATTGGAGCATGCATTGGCATGGATTGGCTAAGCCATGCATTAGAGCCTGCATTAGAGCATGGTTTGGCAAATCCATGCATTGGAACATGCATTAGAGCATGCATTAGAGCATGCATTGGCGTGGATTGGCTAATCCATGCATTAGAGCATGCATTAGAGCATGCATTGGCATGGATTATTAGAGCATGCATTAGAGCATGCATTAGAGCATGCATTGGCTAAGCCATGCATTAGAGCATGCATTAGAGCATGCATTGGCATGCATTGGCTAAGCCATGCAGCCCATGAGCATCAATCAGAGGAGCAGTCAGTGAAGGGTGTGCATGCTTGGAGGTTATTTCGGTTATTTTTACAGTTCACAGAAGAACTAACCCAAAAGAAGTGACCTTCCTAAGAGACTGCAGTGATGACTTGTCTTTCCCAGTCAAAAGCCAGGACAGGGCTCTGGAAAGGCAGAGACCATCCCCAGAACCATGGATATAAAACTCTGCAAGAGGGAGGAGGCGTGCAGCCCCAGCCTCCAGCACAGGAGAGCTGGCTCTGCTCTTGCAGTGAGAGCAAGGACAAATTGTCTGCTGGCTTGGAATCAAACACTGGCTCAGAACTAAGATAATGGGAAAATTTCCTTTTTATTTGACTTTATTTTTTTTTAAGTGTTTTTTTTATCTTGCTCATTTAAAAGTCTGTGCCTCTGGTCTAAGAAGGTTTTTTTTTTTCCAGGATCAGAGATGTCTTGCATTCCTCAAGTGCAATTCATTCCCAATAAAACGCTCTATGTTCCATATCAACCATTAATGTTTCCAGATTGTAAACCTGACAGGTTTAAAAGATTTATTCTTGTTTTCTATTAGTGTGAAGCTAAGACTGTGAGGTTAACATTTAGCATGCTGTGGAGAATGAGTGCCCTTTCTGTGTCCATGGCTTTGCTCTATGATGAAACTAAACTGGCAAAATAAACTAGGAAAAGCAACTCTTTCCTGAAGTGACTGAACAGTTGTGCTTTTGACAATCAATCCAAGAAATAAATATACAAAACATAAAATATATTAATACTTTCATATTAAATTTGGAGTATTGTTTTTTTTTTTTTAAAGTGTCCTGTAACAGAATATAGTGCTGACTGGGGACAAATTAAATGCTTTTCACTTGCCTGATGAGAAGCTCTGGTTGTACCTATTCAGGCATTAGCTAAACCTCCCTTGAACAACAAGGGGAGTTTTTTGTTTGCCTGTTTAATTTCTGCTTAGTAATCAAGACTGTTTTAAGTATTTACAGTAAGCTGTGTTTTGATTCTCAGTGGATAAACAAGCTGTGTTTTTATATAAAGCTTATGTCTATAAAGCAAACACAAAATCTGATTTATTGTTCCAGTGTGGGAAAAATACAACTTACTATGAAAAAAATCCCACTAAGGGATTGATCTATTTATTTATCCATCTATTTTATTTAAATCATAGACTCATAGAATGGTTTGGATAAGAAGGGACCTTAAAGATCTGGCTCCAACACCCCTGTGGCAGGCAGGGAGACCTTCCAGCACACCAAGCTGCTCAACAAACATGCACATGAACCTACAACTAGAAACACTTTTTCTATAACACTCAGAAAAAAAGGAGATTGTCTGATACTGGGAGCATGTAAAAGAGCTTTTTTAAAAAGTAAGGATTTGACTTAAACTTCAATGTTAATTTAGTGCATTTAATTCCACCTCCCCAGGCATAGCTAGAGATGTGGAAAAGAAGTGGCGACTTGAATAGACACGGATTATGGAATTAAAATAACTTTGCCATAAAATTCTATAGCCAAACTGACCTTTGTTGATGGAAATCATTTGGTAGAGAGCTTAAAAACAGTAAGGTGGATCCAAATGGTCTCACATTTGGATCCCAAGATTGCAGTTTGGCTTCACATCTCACATTGGAGCAGCAGGCACGTCCTGCACTCAACCTGAGGGCAGCAGCAGCACCTCCTTGCACCACTCCACCTTAAACCTTTATTTCCATAAAGAAAAGAATTATTCTTGCTTAAACACTATTGGCTTAGCCAGATAAGGTCAAACAAGACCATATTAATCTGGCTAGGAATTGATACTGTTTGTCTTATGCTTTGAGGTGCTCCTGTGTCAGCAGAACATGATAATTTAATTTTCCCCCAGGAAGCCTCAGCCTGTTCCTGTAGCCCCTCAGCAGGTTGTGTTTAAGGGGTTGTGTTTTTAGGGGCTCAGCACTGCCATGAGCTGCAGGAGAGATTTCTGCCCTGCTGCCAGGTCCTGCTCACTCACAGGTTCTCACTCAGGGCTCTCACGTGGAGCTGCCACCCCACCAAAACTGATCTGTGCTCCTGGTGGAACAGGTAAGCTGCAAGTGTGGGGGTACTGGATTGCCTGACGTGGTTCAAAGGTCAATCCATGGAGAAACATCAGGGAACATCTCCCAACAGTGATCCTTCTTCTCTTTCTTTTCCACCAGCTGGGAGAAAACAAAAAAATGAGGGAGAGGAGAATTTTCTGGCAGCTGCACCCTTCTATCTAGAGGAGGTTCTGGTTTACTTGTATTTTGTCCTTTCAGTTTCTGCTCTGTTTTTCTCGTTTACATAGATTTTACTATTTTTGTAGCTAACTTATGGATTATTCATCACAACTATTAACTTCCATGGGGTCTCTTTGCCCTCA
>VZTT01076754.1:0-16468 GCA_013400855.1 Buphagus erythrorhynchus | reverse complement strand
GGTGGCGAATTCTCCCCACAGCTACTGCAACCTCTCTTCCCCTCCTATACCGATTAGCGAGAGAGCGCGAAGAGCTGTTCCCAGCCCCTTCACCCAGCCTAAATCTCATGGTATCTCTGTCCCCCCAAGAGAAAACCCGTCAGGTAAAGAGAGAGTAGCCAGCTGCACCCTTCCTCTGATCTGTGGAAACTTCTTTTGTCTTTCCTAAATACTGGTCGTTATTGTCTCTTAGCAACGTAGTGGGAGAAAAATTCCTGAAAGAGAGAAACAAAACGAAAATCCTAAATCCCAACAACAAAACACTCCTAGTGACCTTTTAAAAGAAAAGTTTTCTCTAGAAAAATTATAACCAGCTGTATGTGAAATAATTGTCTTTCAGTCTGAAACCAGGAAAATTTTATTTGATTTCGGACGTTGAATGTTTAATATCATAACTAGAATTGTGGTGGAAAGGATTAAATTAATGCACCTGCACATTTCATTTGAAGTCAGCAGCTTCATATGCTCATCTATCCAAGCATCTGTTCTCACTTTGCTCTTTGGAGGTGGAGGATTTATACATTCAAAGGTAAGGTCTCATCTCACAGAGCTGAGATTTATTTTACATTCCTGAAGGCACTGTGGCCATCATGAAGCCTTTTAGAAAGCTGATGCATGTGCAGCTGCTCTATATGATACTCTGGTGGGGAGAAGTTGAAGCCATGTTTGATGTTCACTTCGACCTACACTATTTTTTTGATGCAGTGTTTTTTTCAAGAGGATGGCACAAGAGAACCCTAACAGCTAGAAAGGGCTCTGTCCCACTGGGGTTAAATGAGAAATAAGCCCCAAAAGGCTCTCTGACTCCTAGCACCGCTCCAAACATCAGGCAGCACAACACCTGCAGACTTTTCCAAAGCCTGACAAGCATTAGGATCACTAAAAGAGTATATAGCCAGCTCAAGTCTACCAAATGTGGTAAATTTACAGCGATCTAAAGTACCAGAGTTGGTATGACTTACCATCAGCTCCCCAATGTCTGCTGTGACTGAGAACTAAATTATTTAAATCAATAAATGTTTGAAAGAATGAGGCAATAGAAACATCTCATGAGCTTTATTAGTATCTATATGGGAAACTGACAGAAACTTAACATAAGCCCAGACAGAACTTGTTCGTGGGGCTTGCTACTGCTGTATGCCCCAACTGCAGCAATTATTAACCATAAGACTTGTAATTAAATAAGCTTATTTATGGGTTTGTAGCTCGATGCTGATTGATGCTCAATGAAAGGGTCTTAGCAATTTCAAGGCTGAGCTGGCTTAATAAAGTAGCATTTGGAAATCTAAGAGCTTCTTTATAGCGTCTAATTGTTCACAGAGCTGATGGTGAGCTGCCAGTAAGTGCTGCAGACATCCTCAGTGGGCAGACTTCCCTCCTCAGGTAGCATTGGTGTCGTCAGATCTCTTCTCTTGACATCTTCCTGCTGGGAAAACTTGTCTCTGTTTTCCTATCAGTCTGTGTTTTCAAGGGCATGTTTGCCCTTTCATCCAGTACATAGTGTATTCCCTCCCCATCCAGAGAGTGGGTTCCTCAGATCCTCAGTGATGCCATGAGCTATTTCAGTCTACTATGCCCACCAATTTCCCTGACTTCCAGCCCAGCAATGCTACTTTAAAGCAAGTTAAGCTTCCTACCCACCTCTATGCCAAAGTTTACCAAGGCTGTAGCAGACATCAGCTCCAGCCTCCTACTGAGCTCACAGATACAGAACCATTCCAAGTACCCATCTCCACCTCAGCAGCACCCCCGGATGTCTGTGGTTTTCATCAGGGACCCCAGCACATTATTTCAAGATTTTCACAATGGTCTTAGTGAGATTTTTTCACAAAGAAGGGAAGGAAACAACTAGGCAGTTTCATACAGCTAAGCAGGTAAGCCTTGGTTTCATTATACTGCAACGTATCACAGGCATGAGAATTCAGAAGTATTGAATTCAAATGCACAGTGTAAATCACATCACTTACACTGCATTAGTATAGTGATTTCAATAAAACTATAAAAAACCTAACCCAGTTTGAAAGAAACAGGAAAGGAATGCAAGTGTTCTTGCACAACAATAAATCAAGCCAGTTCTCTGTTATTCTTCCCAGCAGAGTTGCAGTGTGGACAGATGCTACTGCCATCATTTAATACTAATAAAAGAGCAACCCCAGTACCCTAAACTAATTTTGAGCTGTTGTAAATGAAGACACAGACCCTCTTGCTTCTAAAAAGAATCAAATCTATTACCATCATGCAAGGCCTTGTATACTATATGACTATGCTAGGCTTTTATATATGCAAAAAATACTCTTGCTAAAATGATACTTGTTAGTATTCTTTGTTAACTAAACAAACACACATTGGCCACATGCCACCTCATGTGCTGCTGTCCACACATTCCTCTGACCAACCAGCACTCCAATGAAGTGTTGCCCACGGCAAGCTTACATGACTTGTTTTTGTCTTCATGCCAGCTGTACATTTCCCACAGTACTTTTCATGAATTGTCTGAGAGGAAAGGGCAACAAAGTGAGCAAAGCCTTCTACTTATTCTATGAGACTTTTCTTGTCTCCTACATTAAGCCATCTGTATGAAACTAAGAGTGCTAACCATCTTTTAACTCTTTCAGTATATTAGCATACCCAAAGTAATTGGGGATCACCATAATGATAAATATAACAAATATGAGGAGTTGCATACTTGCACCCTGAAATTTCAAATGAGCTTTTGCCACAGGGGACTGAGGCAGCAGAGATGCCTTGCAGAGATGCAAGGTCCTGAAATTGTCAGCAGCAAAAAAACTGGTCTGAGAGGGAACAAGTTCCACCATAAAGGAAAGGATAGTCTAGAAGCCTAGATAGTCTAAAATTTAATTCTGGTTCACTTAAAAATGGAAATTTATTTATTTTAAACAATGCAACAGTCTTCTGTTTCCATACACTAGAAGTATGTCTAAAGAAATAAATGGCTGTGCATATTGTTTTCCTCAGTAAAGGAAAAAGACGACTTGGTCAAGAGAACAAGCAACAGTTGTATTAGCCATGATATAATGATCTTCCTCTGAAACAGCAATAATAAATAACTTCTTATGCTAGTGTATTCTTCCCCTGGTTTGTGAAGCTCTCTTGAATAAATTACAGTCTATCAAGCAGTGTGTTAAATAATCAAGAGTATAAACCACCAGTAATAAACGTCAGATGAATGTGTAGAGGTTCTTTTCTTTCAGATCAAGGAGCAATACACTCAAATATCTTTTTAGTGATTATGAAACAGCCTTATTAAATGAAGTGCAGTACATTTTCCCTCTTCTGTATGGTGTTTTTGTTTGCCTCCCTGTCTGCTACTGGGTGTTTTATTGTCCCCCAAACAGGGTCAGCCAGGTTCTTTTTCTTAGTGGTTACAATTAATTCAGGTGGTTCCAGTGAAGCTTTGCCAAGCACATTGCCAAGCTCTTATCAATAATAAATTTGTCCTGCTACCACATTGTCCATTCTCTCTGCTTTGTTAGTTTGCAGAGATCACACATGAAGAGCCTGCGAACAATGCTTTGTAAATCCCTGTGGACTCCTCACCTTTGGGCAACAGCAGCTAGTCCAGCTGCTCAGCAAATCCTGATTTATAGGAAGCAATTCCTTCCCTTTCACATCTTCCAACTGAATATAGATCACAAAATTATTCACCCATCAAGGAACATTTTCTGTCTTCAATGTGAGGCTTCATGTATACTGACTTTGCAAGTGCTCACACCGCCAGTTTGTACTTGCTAGGAAATTTCCTTATTTCCTGTCACTTTGTTCATTGTCTTTGTCTGTGCTCCAATGTTTAGTGATTTTGTATTACCTTCTCCCTGACACAGCAGAACAGAGCAGTCAAAGGCCAGAGCAAAAATACTGCAGACAAATCCAGCCATATCACAAAACATTTGCACTGTGTTCCTTTCTAGCATGTGGGTTTAATTGCGATGAAAATATTTCTATACTGATAAACTAGAGTAACTTTGCTTATCCCACAGTCTTCTTACGGGACATAACAGCTGTGAAAACTGAAGCATCACTATATATGGACCAAATCAATGAGGAGGGCATGAAGCTGAGAAGCTTCCACCATACACAGCTCTTGGTTATTTATACCTCAGAGAATTTTGTTGAATTTAGAAAAGGAAGATGAAGGAAAAAAAAAACCCTTGATTTTTATGATAGGTTTCATAATAAACAGCAGCAATAACAATGAAATTCTGTGTTTCCTTGACCTTAAGCAAAGGGCAGGAGAGGGGAAGGGGTGGCTGCAAAGATATCTTAAGTAACCCTGTGCCCTTTGTTTTGTTCCTCCAGAGCTGTTTGGAAACCTCTGTGAAGCAGGTACCTGTCTAAGCTGAAAGTGTATTCCCAGCCCATTATATTGGTGATGAATAATAATTGGTTATTAAGGTGCTGCAGGTACTTTTCCTAGGAAATTTGAAGTAATTTTTACAATACTTCAAGCACTCAGAGACTTTTAAATAAACAACATAAATGACCATTTTAGTGAATATGAGAGCGCTATACCTCAGTGTGGGGATCAAGGAAACAGAAGTAATTCAAATAAACCTTTGGGAAGTGAGGAGGAGGCCAGCCTGAGGAATGGATGTAACTTTTATTGAACTGGCAGGCAGACTGAAATCCCATCTGAGGAACTGGAAAGATGCAATTTTTCTGCCTAACTGCATTCAAATTCTGCAAGAGTGAATCAGTTGTCCTTAAAGTGACTCTGAGCAAGTATAAGTGTGGCATGCTGTGCTGGATGAAATATGGGAGCCATGAATTCTTCCTTACTTTGTATCAGGTTGACAGGGTTTTTTTGTATTTATTTTTTTAGAGTGTCTTCTCTATGGGCAGTTGAAGGACTTTGTTTTAAAAATAATTTATAAAATGTCAAGATTTTTGATTCTGTGAGACCAATTCCTTTATCTGCATTGACTCAATAACAAATAAGCAGTTTTGAGCATTGATACTAAGTTATAAAGTTACATGGATTGTACTACTGATGGAGGTATAAAACAGTACAGCCAGCCTTTCTGAAAAAAACTTTAGTGTATTGTATAGGCTTGCATTTCAAAGCTGTACTTTATCTTAACAACTAACTCTAAGACAATAAACAAAGGAAAATAAATAGAACCCTAAAACTTGACCAGAACTGCTGCCTGTCATGTTCTGAATTTGTCACATGTATGCATTGCATAAGGCATCCACTGGCACACCATTTCCCGCACCATGCTCTGCTGTAAACAACTTCAGAACACACTGTTTTCTTCCACCAGTGAATGACACCTCAGTCAACAGCTTATTTGCCTTTGGCTTTTATTTTTGACTCCCTTTAATCCATGTATTTTTTTATATACGTCCTACAGACTCTGGAATCTGGAGTAATGTTTTTTTCCCTGAAATATTATTGAACCAAGAATTCTACCTAATATTCTTGCTTCTTTGCAAAGAGATGGCCTGCCCCAATATAATTTATAGCTTAAGCAAAAACTACTTCATTGATTATGAAGTAGTACCTCTGCAAGAACTCCTTTTTTTATATGTAAACGTTTGCAACCTCAAATTGTTTCTGAAAAAAGCCTGCCTAATAATTCATAGAAATGAAGGCATGCAGCCTGCAAAATTATTCCAAAAATTCAAGGGCTGTAACCTCAATCTCTGCTCTGTTTATTTGTTCTGAGGCAGCACTGCTACCGGGATTTTCAAAGTACCTTCAAGAAATTACATTCAGAAAAATACACTGCCTTTTCAATATTGGAACTAAAACCAAATATTACCTGCTGAATGTTTACAGACTTTTTGAAGTTTCTGCATTCTCCCACCTACAGCACTGCATCCAGCTCTGGGATCCCCAGCACAGGAAGGTCATGGACTTGTGGGGAGGGACATGGACAGAGAAGGGACACAAAGGGACACAAAAATGGTTTGCAGGATGGTGGTCCTCTGCTATGAGGAGAGGCTAAGGGAATTGGGATTGTTTAGCCTGGAGAGGAGGCTCTGGTGCGACGTAATTGTGGCCTTTCAGAAAGGGCCTAATTTATAAGGAGAGGTCTAATAAATAAGGAGAAATCTGGAGAGTAATGTTTATTACTCTCATCACTCCAAAGTTTAGTACTCTTGTCACTCCAAGGTCATGGAGCGACAGGACAAGGGGGGATGGATTCAAACTGAAAGAGGGCAGCTTGAGAGCAGATATTAAGGAGAAATACTTTACTGTGAGGGTGGTGAGATTCTGGGACGAGTTGCCCAAATAAGCTGTGGCATGGGTGTCCATGGCTAGGTTGGACAGGGCTTGGAGCAACCCAGTCTAGTGGAAGGTGTCCACGTCTACGGCAGGGTGGTTTTACTAGATGACTTTTAAGGTCCTTCCAACCCAAACCATCCATGCTTTCCTGAGCTGCTGATCTAGGTGCTGAGAAGAGACAAAAACAAACAAACAAACAAACAAACAAACCGGGAAAAAAAGAAACAAAAAACCAGAACAAACAGAACAAACAAAAAGAAAAACCACAAAACAACCAAAACCCACTTTATCTTTATTTATTGCTCCATTAGTACAGGACAGAGCCAAACCCAAGATCGCGGCAAGAAATGCCTATTTCGGCCAACGACAAACTTTTATCCCTTTTTATCCCTGTGTCGCCGCTATCCCGTTTTACCCTCCCATCCCGCGGCTCTCGGGCCGTGCGCTCCCCCCGCTCCCCATCGGCGCTATCGGCGTTCGGCGCATCGAGAGCTCCGGGAGCGGCTCTGCCGCCTGCGCTGCGCCCCGCAGGGCGGGACGGGCAGGCCGCCAGCGGGGCAGGCCGCCATCGACACCGCAGGGCGCACAGCGGAGGGGAGGTGAGGGGGTCTGGGATCCGGGCTCCAGGATCTAGGATCCAGGTGGGCGCAAGGAGGGGC
Source organism: Buphagus erythrorhynchus (assembly GCA_013400855.1). Lineage (NCBI taxonomy): Eukaryota > Metazoa > Chordata > Aves > Passeriformes > Sturnidae > Buphagus > Buphagus erythrorhynchus. Next base: position 9,520 of record VZTT01076754.1, on the reverse strand, counting down.
TGGCTCGGAGTTCCCTCGCTGGAGTTCCTGTCCCGCCGTCGCAGCCCTCGCCCGCCCGGAAAGGGCAGGAGCGGGGCGCGTGTGCGGCCTGCGGGCGGGCGGGCGGACATACAGACAAACAAGCCGCCCCCCAGGCTCGCGGTGCCGCTGCCCGGGCCTGTGAGGTGTCGCTGACGCCTCCGCTGTGTGCTCTGCTCGCAGGCAGGTTCGCAGGTGCCGCCGAGAATGGACATCAGGCCGAACCACACCATCTACATCAACAACATCAATGACAAGATCAAGAAGGAAGGTANCGCTTTCAGGGATGGGGAATCCACAACTTCTCTGGGCAGCCTGTTCCAGGGCCTCACCACCCTGACAGTAAAGAATATTTTCCCGATATCACATCTAAGCCTCCTCTCAGTTTGAAGCTATTACCCCTTGTGCTGTCACTCCAAGCCCTTGTAAATAGTCCTCCATCTTGCAGGCTCACTTCAGGTACTGGAAGGCCACAGTTAGATCACTCCTAAGCCTTCTCTTTTCCAGGCTGAACAACCCCAAATCTCTCAGGCTTTCCTCATACAAGAGATGCTCCATGCTTCTAATCAACTTGGTGGCCTCCTGGACTTGCACCAACAGGTCCATGTCTTTCTTATGCTGGGCACCCCAGATCTGGATGCAGCACTGCAGGTGGGGTCTCACCTGAGCATCCCATCCCTCGCAGGGTGCTGCCCAGCCTGCTTTGGATGCAGCCCAGGACATGGTTGGTTTCTGGGCTGTGAGTACACATGTCCAGCCCCTTCTCCACCATCACCCCAAGTCTTTCTCCCCAGTGCTGCTCTGCATCTGTCCATCCCCCAGCCTGGATTGATTGGTACTGGGGGTTGCCCTCACCCAGGTTTAGCACCGTGCATTTGATCTTGTTAAATCTTGTAGGATCGCCATGGGTTAAATACAGGGTGTTAAAATACCTGTTAAGATTACAAATTACTTTCTATTTTAATACAGGTCTTAGAATAATTTTTAGGGGAAGTGTTTTGATAGAAAACCTTTTTTTAATTAAAAAATACCACTCTATAGTTAGTCAGGAGCAGGTGGAGAAAGTGACAGTGGACTGGTATTACCAAGTCTCAGCAGCAATAAAGAAGGGGCAGCATTCTTACATTGCTAAAATAGTTCAAATGTAAGGTTTTTTGTGTTAGAATGATTACACAGTACAGATTATTTATTCAGCTTGATTTGGATAGTACTAAGGTTTAATTTGGCATGTATTCAGGTGATGGTAAATAATTAAAGTAAATCCAATGCAGCTGTAAGCTTCAGTAGTCTCATACAAAATAATTTGGATCCAGAACATGAAAAAATACTTCATGTGAGTGAGAATTAAACAGTTACAGAGTGAGATTAAACAGAGTGAGATTAAACAGTTACAATCAAAATTTCCAACTTTAATTAGCCTTTAGGTAGCTATTATTTTGCTGCATTCTTTTTTTACATCATATCTCTTTACTGCTGCTTCTTTCAGTTTTGATTTTCTGATCAGTCTGAGATGGCTGAGATGTGCATCATACTTGATTGTGTGAGAGAGTGTATGTGTATGAAAATGTATGTATGTACTTGTATGAAAATATGTGTTTACATACCCTTCTGTGATTGTTACTCCCTCGGAATGGTAGAATGGATGGCACTACAACTTTACCACATGAATCCTTGAAGTATGAAAACTAATGTTGCACATCAGCTTACAAAACCTGGACAAATAAATTTGTACTGATGCAGCAGTTTTGACAAACTCATGTACTCACTGTGTGAGCTAAAGCTGGTAAAAAACATTGTTCCCAAAGGACAGTAGACTCCATAGAAGTGGAAATTTGCATGTAACCTGTTATAATCTGTTTTCTTCTTTGGTCCCCAGAGCTGAAGAGGTCCCTGTACGCGTTATTCTCACAGTTTGGTCATGTGGTCGACATTGTGGCTTTAAAGACCATGAAGATGAGAGGACAAGCATTTGTTATATTTAAAGAACTTGGATCATCTACCAATGCTTTGAGACAGCTACAAGGCTTTCCGTTTTATGGGAAACCAATGGTAAGTTATTTTGTTACCTTTGTAAAGAAGAAAAATACCCTGATGGTGTGATACAGTGTTTTGGTACTTGCAACTTGGGAATGAACTGTCATATGTAGTTGGTATCAAATGATCACTCAGTCAGGTCACATCCTGATGAGTATCTGCATTTGTGCAAGCTGGAGGGATGCTGAAGAGACTACAATTACAACACACACACTTTGAACTTAGCATTTGGATTTCTTAATGGGGGGCTTTTTGTTTTTCTGTGCCGGATTAAAGTTTTTAAAGTTTAAATACTTTCATTTTACTCATCATGTCTTGCATTGAACCAGTTAAATTAATTCTGTAATATTATTGAAATTAGATTTGTTTTCAGTTACTTTATATAGAGTAACATTAACTACTCTTAGATTTGTAATGAATAGCTGGAATGTGATGCTTCCTTTCCGAGTTAACAGTGAGGATGGTGAAGATCTCCAGTTTGCTTTCCAGATGTGACCAGTGATTTTTTTTTAATTGATGGCTAGTTCTGCTTGACTGTAGATCACCAAACCAAGTAACTGTACTTCAGTATAACTTCAGTGAAACAAATATAGGGCTGATTGATAGAACATGGTTTAGTAATGTACTTCATAACATGCAGAATAGCACAATTGACCTGCTCTGTTCTTGCCTGCTTAGATAATTAGGCATCTCTTAATTCTGCAACTGTTGGTGAGGTGTAACAATGCATGCAAATGGCCCACGACTTCAGCAATGGATGGGTATTGCTCCTGGCTCTCAGCTCATGGCTTTGAGCACTGAAGAGAGCAGTTGTGCTACTGAGCCACAGGCTATTAGCCTTAACATCTTCAGATTCTCTAATTAAATCTTTAACACAGAATTTAGCAAGCTCAGTCCACCATTTATCTTTAAGGAGTTTTGTGCTCAGTAGAGCTCAAAAAGAAACAAGAAGATGAAGGTTTCATAAGCTTTCAAATGTACTTCCCTCTTCAAACATGGCCTGCAGCCTGTATACTCTTAAGCACTAAACCAAAGCATTACAAAAAATCTTAAGCTGCTGTGTACTTTTGTATTGAGGTAGTCTCTGATAGGAAAAACAACAGGATTGTGTGCATAAATAATAGTGTTGCACACTGGTATAGTTATACCTGCATCTGCTTAAACTTCAGCTGTGGGGGACCTTTGTCAAAGAAACAGCAGCATTTATGCAATCCTGTTGGGATTAAGGTGGATACTTGCATTTTCTGTTTCAGAAATTTGAGTTTTGCTGAATTTACGTTTCTGCAGAGATCTGAGAAATCACTGTAAAATTTTAACTCCCTTTAAAATGGGATTGAAAATTCACAGTTTTAATAGAAGCTAGTGCCAATTTTCTCAAATGTCCTCTGTGTAGCTCAAATGTATCTCTCTGTAGGTGCTACCTTGACAGATGTTAAAAATAGGTTGTTAGAGAAATGGAGCTCTGATTTCAACGAGCTAAAGTTAGTAATTTCCATATTAAAGTTTTTTTAAGACTTCTGTAATTGTGTTCAGAAATAACTATGAAAATTGGTTACTCTATAAGTGTACCTACACTTATAACAATGTTTTTAATATAAAAGGTTCCTGCTGAAAAAAAAATGTAAATACACAGTTAATAAAAGTGGTGCAAAATGTTCAGTATTATTAACTGCAGAATATACTCGGTTTTTCTTTTTCCTTTAAAAAAGCGTATTCAGTATGCAAAAACAGACTCCGATATCATCTCTAAAATGCGTGGGACTTTTGCTGATAAGGAAAAAAGAAAGGAAAAGAAGAAAGCCAAAACTCTGGAGCAGTCAGCAAACACACCAAATAAAAAAGTTATCCAGGTAAGTTGCTTTGCTGTTTAGAAAAAAATCAGAACAAAACTAAACAAAAAAACAACAACAAAATTAAACCACACGAAAGCTATTCTAGATAATTTTTTTAGGACTTGATGTTGTGTTTTGTTACTTTTAAATTCCCTAAATTGGAGTATGTTGATTATCTAGAGCTCTTGAGCATTTACTAGAAGTTGAAGAAGAGAGTACTGGTTATTTAGTCCTTGCTGTTCCTTTTTTTCCCTCCTTTGCTATTACCAGATGAAAAAAGGATATAGGGCAAAGGTACAACAAACCAAAGTAGAAACTAGCCAAAAAAAGGAGAGTGTGCTTTTCTTTAGTACTGGCTTCAAGTGCTCAACCAGCTTTTCTCTTCAGTGTTTTAATGCCATGTTGCCCAATGAGGACAGATGGTAAATGAGAACTAGACAGTTAATTTACGTTAGATATTAGATGTTCAATGTTAGATTAACAGGAGGTAGGTTGGAATTTATCTCCACTAAGGATTGGCCTTAGTAGTACATTTAGTAGCTTTTGTGCTGAAGTATAGCAGAAAACATCAAGGCACTTGACCAGATCCCCCCGGTTTATATATTGGACATGATATTCTCTACTGTGGAATATCCCTTTGGCTAGGTCTGGTCAGCTGTTCTTGCTCCCTCCTGGTTTCTTGTGCACCTGCTCACTAGCAGAGTATGGGAAACGGACAAGTCCTTGATGTAAACAATCACTGCTTATCGACAACCCAAGCATCAGTTTGTTATTAGTGTTACTCAAACTAAACTGAAAACACACTGTACTAAGAAGAAAATTAATTCTGTCCCAGGTGAAACCAGGATACCTGTCTAGGCCTTCCATTTTCAAAACTACTTCCTCCTTGTCTATTAAATTAAATCTTGTAATGTGGAAAAACACTTGACTCAGCCATTAGATTGATCAGATAGTACTGATGTTATTTCTTTTGATTTCCTAGTTTTGGAGCTAAGCAAAGTTCACATGCTTAGTTCCCTTTGGGAAGTATCTCATAAGCACCAAATATTCCTTGGATTGCAGCTCAATAAAACCTTTAACATATGTTTTGAATTGTAGAGAAACATGGTGATATGTGCCTATGTTCCATTTATTTCTAATGAAACACCTTCATAAAACTATTTTGTACTTATTTGCTAGGGAGCAACACAGAATTCAGCCAATGCCCCAGGGACTACACCACAGAATCAGGTAATGTTTTTTATTTTTATCACTGAAATCACTAATGTTTATAATTATTCTCTATGAATAATAATTTGTTACACAGGGAAACTTGAGGATATATTTTACAGGTTTGTTTTTGTCCTATGAGACATTTGTCTAACAGCTACATGACAGTAAACAAAAAAAACAAATCCCTTTTTTACTATATCTGGCTGGTTGACAGGAAATGAGAATCTGCAGTTTCTCATTGTTATACAGGAAACAGCACTATTACCAAATCATACCGGATTCTTAAATTTGTACTATGCTTACTATCGGTTGAAGGATTCTTAATCTTTTTTCATTGCTAATAAGTTCCCTTTAACGTACTTTGTCCTAGCAGCAGATAAGGAAGACAACACAGGATGCCAAAATACCTGCCTAAAAGCTTTATTTCAGGAGTTGAGGAGTTCTCTGCTTACTTTTTCTTTTTTCTCACAAGTGTCTTATTTTCCAAAGGATTATGTGGAGGTGTAGGAACAACTCTCTACCCTTCATTCATCTTGTGTGCTCAGTGACTTTCTAAATGATTCATGTTAGAAGTGAAAGTGGTAAAGAGCCAGGATTTGCAGGAGAGCAAGTACCATAGAAGAATATCTTTGCCTGGCCTGCCCTGCATCTTTCTTGGGTACTGCCACTGCATACACAATCATCAGGGGAAAAGGTCTTGCTCCCTGGATTTTCAGGCACAATATGTGTATGTCAGTTTGCATCAAAGCACTGAGTGTTTGGGTATTTCTTTGAACTTCAGAAGTTTACTTTCTAATGGCACTACCTGGAGTATTTCCATCAGTAGAAGGAGATTGTTCTGCTGAGGCTTTTTATTGGCACTGCTTTGAGGATGTTTGAAGTTGAGGTGTCCAGTTTATTTTTATTTTTATAATGTACTCAGTGACTTGAAGATTCTAATATCAGCAAATTCAGTATCAGTACTCAGCCTTGTCTGTGGTGGGTGGCTACAAATTCATACTAGCAGGCAAATCTGTTAAAAGACTAAAGCTCTAAATCTAAAGGGGTTTCTAATTAAGAAATTTTAATTGAGGTCTGTAATAAAACCATGTGGGTTTTGTGAGTTTTGATTGCCCAGAGATACTCAGTATTTTGGTAGTACTGCAGTAAACAGGGCTTGGCTTCCCACTGGAAAGCCAGGGCTTTCCAGAAGGATGTGAGTCTTTCATACATTCTTTCATACATGATACAGGTGTCTTGGATAGCACTGCAGCCACTACTTTGGCACCTGGGTGCAGAGAGTACTGCAGTGTCAGCTCTTGACTGGTTGAGTTTAAATGTGACATGTAAGATAATATGTGATTGTATTGTGATTTTCATGGAAGTAAGAACCTCTCCAAATTAATATATCTGTGTAAAAGAATGAAAGGGCTCTGTCTGCATATTGATAAAGATGTGGTGAAGCCCAGATAGAATGTTGTGGGCAAAACTAAAGAAATGTGAGTCTTGGTTCAAATAATCATGCAGACAGATGCAAAGGAACTGTATGCAACTATGTGTAGTCTTCTGAGCTTTGATCTTCTGTGGTTGCAGGTGCCTGATAACCCACCAAACTATATCCTTTTCCTTAATAATTTGCCTGAGGAAACAAATGAGATGATGCTGTCCATGTTATTTAATCAGTAAGTTTTGAATATAAATTATTTCTCCTTTGAATTCTTCTGTAACCTGTGTGTGTTTTCTCGGTTGGCAAGCTCACTTTTTAGATATAAGAGTTTCTTCTGAAAGTATTTCAGTTGTTCGTCTTACTGCCAAAGTTAGAGATGTCAGCTCTGATGACATGGTTCAGAAAGCAAATCTGACCTTTTTCATAGCTGGTTTTGATTGTGTAATTTATCTGCTATCAATTTGCACTGGATTTAAGCTGGTGCCTGTAATACTGAAGTCTTTAGGACAACAGAAGCAGTTTTAAAACTAATTAGATTGCTTCTGTATGTGTACAGCACTGATTAAACTGCTTCCACATAATAGTCCTTAACTGAGGCATAGTTCTAAGGATAGGACATGTAAAACCCTGCTATTTAAATCTTTCATTAGTAATGCTGTTGCACTAGTAGATGCTTCTGACAAGAAGCTACTGAAGAGAGATGTATTATCGAGCTAAGAAGTGTTTTTTGACTCTCACCTTATTTTAAAGGTTTCCTGGATTCAAAGAAGTACGCTTAGTGCCAGGGCGCCATGACATCGCATTCGTGGAGTTTGAAAACGAGAATCAAGCAGGGGCTGCTCGAGATGCTCTCCAAGGATTCAAGATTACTCCATCTCACGCCATGAAAATAACTTACGCAAAGAAATAACTATATGCTCCTGTAAAGGAGTTCTGTGGATAGGTGTTTTTTTTTTAAACACTGATACTCTGGTCAGGTAGCACGTTTGCTGTTCTCTGCAGAAAACATAAGACTCGACTAGAATTGCTGCAGTGACCAGGGCACATGTAGGATTTCCACAGATCACCTGCATGGTAACTTTTTCTGTTGAAATACTAATTTTTATAAAATAAAATACAAATGTGCTGTTTTCAAGACATGTTTTTTCCTCAAGTCTGTCTCATTATTGATTAACCTTGCAGGGCTTTATTCAGTTGAAGACCTTTTAAGGTGATCCTTATTTCTCAGAAGTGGAAAAATAGCTAAAAATAGTTGTCTTTCCAGAGCAAAAAGTATGATCAGGAATACTGAATGCTAGCATATTCAGAATAAATACGGCATTCAACCTCATTATCAAGGAGACAGCTGTTTTTCACTTAGGAAATACAGCTTATCATTAGCAGTATAGTTAGAAATTGATTACAGTTTGGCAGTAATGTGATTCTACTTGGCTTTTTCTTGGTGGCTGGCAGTAGAAGCAAGTCCCGAGAGGAAACATAGAAGCTTCTGGTTTTTAGCCAGGCTTTTCCAAAATACATGTCCTAATGCTTCTGGGTTTCTCAGGTTTTATATACTTTCTTATTTCTCATTTGTTTAAAACCTTATAGTTTTGTGTGACACGAAATACACTGGATGCAGTGAAGTAATCAGATGTAGTATTGTGAGTTGTAACTGTTGGGAAAAATTCACTTAAAAAAGTTGTAGTGTTTTGTAGCTGCAACACAAGCCACCTCTTTTTGCACAAGACCTGGAAAATTGGAAGTTTCACCTGCTCCCAGAGTACATTGCAAATTTATGCCTCTTTCACACTCATCTCAATTATCGTCCTATCTCCATTTTTATATTTTTTCATTCTTTTTGGTGATTTAGTGCATGTGCGTTTCCTAAGTATTCAATACTTGCAAATGAGAATTATTTCAGTGTGCCTGTAAGAGCAAAAACGACATTTATTCAATCATAACCTTGGATTTTTCCTCCTGCAGTCATAAATTTATAGGTAGTAATTATGCTGTCACTCCATCCCCCTAGTTTGTGTGCACATGACTACCGTTGCTGTTCACCTTTATTCACTTAAAGAGTTTGAAGCTGCCTGCAAAGGAAATTGGACTCAACCTACGAGAGGTTGAAGGACAGAGTAATGGGCTGGAAGGCTAGAGGAGAATGTGGTGAAGTCAGCTGTGATGGGAAGGTGATGCTAGAAGTTGCATGATGCACTTTCTTTTAAAAGAATGTGGGATTTTTGATGACAACTGGCAAATTCTGCTGTTCTGTCTGGGAACTGAAAGCTGGTACAGCCAGCAGGTCTTCAGTCCTCCTCGTGAATCAGGAAACACTGGAGTGCAATTTGGGAATTTACAAACTTGCCCTTGGTTATTTCTGAGTGCAATTCCAGACCAGCCTGCTTGTAGCCTGACAGCTGTTCTGTTGTAAAGAGGACCTTTTAAGTCAGCCTGTGGCACTGTTTAGTGTCTTGGACCTGCAAACCCTCAAGAGAGTTCAGCTAGGTAAAGAAAAGTGAAATGGTTGCTGTCCTGGCATGACCTCTGTGTTTTGCTCTGACTGCATCTCGATGGAAGGGATCTTGCCTGTACAAGTATGCGGGGCTTAAATTCTTGGATTTCAAATTTTAATTGCTGAAATGAAAAGCCTTTTTACTGCCTTGCAGCTCCCTAATTGTTTGTTTACATTACATCCATCTACTATTGTCCCAGTAGGTCCTTTCTGTAGACAGGAATGGGGGAATCTCTGCCACTGAGGGTTTTTGGTTCAGGGAAGATTGTGCTTGTCAGTGAGCATTTATGAAAATTAAGGACAGGAGGATTAAGAAGGATGTAATTTCATTTGCTTCTTACCAGAGTCTGACTTAATTTTCATTCTCAGACTTTGCTTGAAGTACAATTAGGGCTATGGACAACTCTAAGAGGGCTTAGTATGTTTAAATAATACAGTTGCTGATTAAAATGTTAATACAGAATGGCATTGGGAGGGGATTCAGCTTTATGAGTCAGCCCTTAGGTT